>QGOB01000939.1:0-13455 GCA_003313055.1 Termitomyces sp. MG145 | reverse complement strand
AGGTGAATGGGGCCTGGCTATGAGTGCCTTTCTCCCCCAATGGCCTGGCAGTAACAACTTCTACTATTATTACAATGCTGGCCCCACGCATAGCCAAAAAGCCCCAGTCAACACCTGTGATGCACTGGCCTGCAAGGGGAAGCTTGACATCTAAAAACTGGAACCCATCACGGACCACAACCTCCGCAAGTGGCGCACCTACCTTATACAGTGCCTCACCATGTTCCAGGCAAAGCCCATCACCTTCCAGCTTGAGAACTCCCAGATTGCATTCGCCACGTCATATCTCCAGGGCATTGCCTACGACCATTACACCGCCCTCCTCCAGTACAACTCCACTAACCCCGTCCTCTCCAACTGGCAGGCCTTTGTCCAGGAGTTCTCTGGCAAGTTCGGCGTCTACGACACCATAGCAGAAGCAGAGGAGATGATCATCAATCTCTGGATGTGCACAGAGGAACACTTCACCAGCTTCATTGTCCAGTTTGAGCGGGAAGCCTACAAAATGGGCTGGAACTACAACACCCTCTAGTTCGCCCTCCAATGCGCCCTACCCCAATGTATCAAGGACATCCTCTGCATTGCCCCCAAGCAGACCACCTATGATGGGTACAAGGCACTTGTCACTCAAGTTGATCAGCAATATTGGAAAGATTGAAGCAAGTCCGCAACCCCCCGGAACAGCTGGAACCCTACAAACCAACCCTCCTGGCAGCCATGGGGAACATACACATGGGATTGCCTGCTGGTGCACTCCTGCCGCTTGCCCCGACCCTGGCCAAGGACCAGCTGGACCGGGCTCTCGCCCCCCTGCTCAACTCAATGCTGCCACCCTCGACAAAGTCCCAGAGACCCCTTCCCAATCTTTCTGACACCCCCAGTGACAAAGAGTCCTTACAGGCCAACTGGGTCTGGAGCTCTGATCAACCCTGGATCAATGTACCCAGCAACGTACAGGAGCACCGGCATAAGGAAGGTTCATGCATCCTGTGTGGTGAGCAGAGGCATTTCATCAACGACTGCCCCAAATGCCACACCATGGGCCGTGCAGTCTGGACCATTGACGGTGAGGATTGCGACTACCAATTTATGGAAAACAAGCCAGCAGTTTAGCCTTGGAAGACGCACTAAATTGCAGACCAGACCTTGATGTCTTCTCCACCACAGCTACTTACTTCCGCATAACAATTCTATCTCTGGACACCCCCACGGCTTACCTCTCCTCACAATCCCGACAGGCCCTCCTCATCAGTACCTCCCTCAACACCTCCCCCACCCTCATTAACACCCTTGTCAACAGCAGCACCACTTACAACTTCGTTGATGAGTCCCTGGCCTTGTCAACCCCTCATCCCCCCAACGCCCACCTATCTCCATCCAACTCCGACTCTTTGATGGCAGTGCCACATCCTCCAGAGCAATCACCCACTCCATACAACTACCCATCACATTCACCAATGGTCAGCGACAGGAGGTCTGGTTCCTTGTAACCAAGCTCCACGCTGCTGCCCCTCTCATTCTGGGACTTCCCTGGCTCCACATGACCAACCCCCGGATTGACTGGCAAAACCTCATGCTCGGCCCCCACTGACAACTCACACCTGCCTCTGAACCCATTTGCCTTTGCCTCACCCCAGGTACAGATGCCCTGGAGCTCCCCACGTCCCCGCCGCAGAAACCCCGCCAACTTTGCTTGATCTCTGCCCAATCCTTCATCATCAACACCCAATTAGGTGGCCTTCCCAACTTGCTACTTGCCCTCATCAATAGCAGGGCCACCAGGATGTTTGTCAGCAAATGGTTACGGCTACTCCCCAACCCCCTTGGAAAACCCCTGGAGCTCCAGCTCTTTGATGGGAACGTCGCAACCTCTGGCCCCATCACCCACTCCCACTCTGACACCCTCCACCTTGAAAATGGTCTTCAGTTCCTGGTGAACCTCCTGGTTACCTCCCTCCCAGAGTCGACCCCAATAGTTCTTGGACTGCCCTGGCTGCGCAATGTCAACCCCAATATCAATTGGGAGGACCTCACAATGACCTTCCCAGGACCCAATGCCAGCCTGGCCACCGCTATCCTCCTCAAACTCCATGCCATAGAGGACCAGGCCACCCTGGAACTCCCTGCAACTCCCAAAAGTGATTCTGAGCCACCTCAGACTCCACCCCCTCCTGGCAGCACAGCTAAGAAGCCCCTCAACCCCGCTGACCTGGATATCAAAATTATTGGTCTGGAACCCTTTGCATGCATTCTACAGGATGGCACCCCTGCTTTCCAACTCCACATATCCCCAGCTCTCCCCAAAGAACACCTCTGCACTGAAGACACCCCTGCCAAACCCAAAACAGAGGAGCAAATCCTATGCGAAGTAGTCCCCCCCTGAGTATCACGAGTTTGCCGACATCTTCTCCGAAGGTAGTGCAAAGGAACTTCCCCCCCACCGATCGTAGACCATACAATTGACCTTGAAGAAGGCACCTTCCCCCCATTTGGCAAGGTCTACAACATGTCTGAAGTGGAGCTCTGCACCCTCAAGGACTACCTTGACAAGATGCTTGGCAAGGGATTCATCTGACCCTTGAACTCTGCCACTGGGGCACCCATACTATTTGCAAAGAAGAAGGATGGCTCCCTCCAGCTCTGTGTCGACTACTGGGGACTCAACAAAGTCACCAAAAAGAACTGGTATCCCCTTCCCCTTATTGGTGACCTTGTTGACCATCTCCGCAGTGCTAAAATCTACACCAAAATAGACCTCCAGTCAGGTTACAACAACGTGCGCATAGCTCTGGGACACGAGTGGAAGACCGCCTTCCACACCTGCTATGGACTATTTGAGTACCTTGTCATGCCCTTCAGAATGACCAACTCCCCTGCCACCTTCCAATACTTCGTGAACAACATCTTCCACAACATAAGCAATGTCTTCATGATTGTGTACCTTAATGATATCCTCATCTATTCCGATTCCCTCGATGACCACCAGGAGCACGTGTGCCAGGTCCTGGACTGCCTTTGGAGATACCACCTCCATGCCAAACCAGAGAAGTGCGCCTTTCATGTCATGGAGGTAGAGTATCTGGGTGTGATAGTCTCCCTGGACGGAGTGTGCATGGACCCAGTCAAGATCCAGGCTATCCTCAATTGGCCACCCCCCCAGAATGTCAAGGAGGTACAATCCTTCCTGGGCTTTGCCAACTTCTACTGCCGGTTCATCGATAACTACTCTGGCATCACAAAACCTCTCAACTGGCTCACCCAGAAAGACACTCCGTGGAATTGGAACAGCAAGTGCCAAAGCGTATTTGAACTCCTCAAATCCATCTTCACCTCCACTCCAATCCTCTGGCACTACAATCCCTCCCTCCCCATTGTCTTCGAATGTAATGCCTCTGACTACGCCATTGCCAGCATCCTCTCACAGATGGACCCCAGTAGCAGCGAGCTCCACCCCGTCACCTTCTACACATGCTCAATGATCCCAGCAGAGCTCAACTACGAGATCTACAACAAGGAGCTGCTCACCATAGTTGAGGCCTTCAAGCAATGGCGGGCCTACCTCAAAGGTGCACCCCACCGCATCCAAGTCTATTCCGATCATAATAATCTCCAGTACTTCACAACCACAAAACAGCTCAGCCGTCGCCAAGCCTGCTGGTCCAAAACTCTCTTGGAGTATGACTTCACTATCCACTACCACCCTGGTCGCCTTGGAGCCAAACCCAATGCCCTCACCCAATGCCCAGATGTCTACCCAAAAAGGTCATTTGAGGCGGAGCAGAACTCCTTCAACCATTGAGTCGTCATCCCCCTGGAACACCTCCACACTGTGCTGATAATGAATGAGGAAGGGATCCTACACCAAATCCGCAACGCACCTCCAGACCACTTCTTCACTCAGCATGACCCCCGGAATGCCCAGGAAGGAGCCCTGCCGACCCTGTCAACCTTCATCCTATCCCCTGACAACTTCCTCCTTCTCCAGGACAGTCACATCTATGCCCTGGACCACAAAAATATATGCCTTGACATCCTCCAACAACACCATGACCACAAGCTGCAGGGACACCCAGAGATCCATAAAACTGTTCAACTCATCTCCCAGACTTACTTCTGGCCTGGGCTTAAGCACAACATCACCCGGTATGTCTGAGCCTGCGAATCCTGCCTCCAGGCCAAAGTCCTCCATCATTGCCCCTATAGTCTTCTTAAACCCCTCCCCATCGGTTGCCGCCCCTGGTCCTCCATCTCCCTAGACCACATCGTTGAGCTCCCCAACTCTGATGGCTTAATGCCATCCTCATGGTAGTCTGCCACCTCACAAAACAAGCCATCTTCATTGCATGCCACACCACCAACAATGCCCCAGAGTTTGCCTGGATCTTCCTTGAACATGTGTTCTCCAAGCACGGGCTCCCTGATGAAATCATCTCTGACCACGGCCCCCTCTTCATATCCCAGTTCTGGCAGTCTCTGTGCAAGGCCTTGGAAATCAAAACCAATCTATCCACTACCTCTGCTAAGAGGATGCCTTTCCCGCCACCCAGAGGGCCCTCAACTCTATCTCCAACCTCACCACCTGCCCTAGCCTCAAAGCTGGACCCACTGCTGGTGCCCCTGCCATACCCTCCAAGCATTGGACTAACTCCTAGAGGCCCCAAACCTCAACGGCTTATTGACCAGGGCCATTGCTGTCTCCAGCTCCCGCCACACTGCGTCATGCTCCCCCCAGACCTGCTGCAGCTCCTCATCCCTCTGGGCAACCTCCCCCACCAAGGCCTCCATCCACTGCCACATTGCCACCTCCACTACCGGGAGCCCAGGGGTGACCACAGGAGAAGGAGAACTTATGGGCCTCCCCATTTGGGAAGAGAACATATGGACCCTGGGGAGCCCTGCCTCTGGAGAAGGAGACCTCCAGGGATGCTTGGGGGGATGCTGGGAAGGGGAGGATGCCCTCCGCTTACCCCCCTTGCTGAAGGTGATTCCCGGCACCCTTTGCACTCCTTGTGGGGGCCCCACCTTTGCCCCAGCCCCGAGCCCTACACTACTGCCCCCAGACTCCCGACAAACCCCCTGCACATGCCCTGGCTTTGTTCCAGCCTCCCCAACTGCCCAAGACCTCAGAGTGGCTGCCATCTGCGCCAGAACCCATGCCACGTCTCACCCCTGCTCTTTCACAATGCAAGTGGCCCTCCAGAGCCACAACACCGAGCAACTCTTGTGGCGGGCCTGGCAGGCCTCACATACCAAGGAATCCTGCCATGACCCTGCCTCTGGCACCACAAATTCACAAGGCTCTCCCTGGCAAGTACAGAAAACGCACTAGGGCACCCCAGAGTCAGCTGAGGGAACCCATTGTCAGGAGGCTACTTACTGGAGCATGCGCCTGACATCACGCAAGAGTTGGGGGACCCCGGACCCAAGCCAACGCATCCATGAGCTGCCCCGCCACTGCAGCCTCTTGAGGTACCCAGTGCCCAATGGGGGTGACTGGAGCAATAAGAGGAGCCACAGGGGGAACCACAGGAAGCGCTGACCGCAAAGGGCCAGCCTCGGGGGTCTGCAAGTTGACCTCTGGAAATCCTGTCAGCACAAACAACACAACCCGATAAACAACACTCATGCTGCTGGACCATCACTGACAGTTTGCAAGCAGTCCGGCGACGGTCGTACACCACTCACCATGCCTCATAACGTTCCCAGGTCTGGACATGGTTGTCATCAGAGGGAGCGGGAGTGGGTGAACTGGAAGAGGAACTGGATGAAGACATGGAGGGATGGGGAACGAGTCACGGTCAGCCTCCTTTTATTCCCTTGAAGCACCTTCTGGATGGCTGCCGTATGACTTTGACTTCAATTCCAAGGACTTCTATGCCAACACTAACTTCAGATTTGAATTCCCACAACACTGCCACCATGGCCCCCATCTTGAAGGGTCTCGATGCTGAAGGGGGGGTAATGTCATGACCCCGCCATCTCCAGACTCCCATATGCTGCCCCAGCCCCAACACACACCTCTCCCGCACCCCTTTCACACCTCCAGGACCGCCAACAACCTCTCAATGCTGCACTGGCAACACCCATGGCCATCTCCAAACAGATCCCTGGCCATCACCAAACCCCGGCATCTCGGCCGACATGTCACCCCAAGGGCTTCCCTGTCACCAGACACATCTGGACCTCCAGCATCCTAGCCATCACATAACATTCCACAACATTCCTCCTGCAAACTGTTGGCACATCACCAGGCCACCTGCTTCTATGGTGTCAAGGGGCACCACCACCATGCACCACGACCACTGACCTGCCTGATGCAAGACCACCGTAACCCGTGCCAGCACACCCCAACAACTATCACAACCCCAAGGCTGGGAGTCAGTCCTGGGACTTAGCCAAAGGAATCAGATGCCATGGTCCCGGGCTAGCATCCTACCCGGGACTTAGTAAAAGGGTAGTACATAAACCATAGGATAGCATGCAAGTCAGTAGTCTTGATATTAACCATAGTTCTCCATATTCCTGTGTTTTCTGTCTCTGTCTCTATCTCAATCTCAATCTATTCTCTTGTCTCTCTCTCTCTTGTCTCTCTCTCTCTTGTCTCATCTCTCGTCTCTTGTCTCTTGTCTCTCATCTCTTGTCTCTCATCTCTCATCTCTCATCTCTTGTCTCTTGTCTCTTGTCTCTTGTCTCTTGTCTCTTGTCTCTTGTCTCTTGTCTCTTGTCTCTTGTCTCTTGTCTCTCGTCTCTGTGCCTTGTTTCTGTTCCATGACTTGTCTCTCTGTTCCATACCTTCTCTCCATTTCTCTATCTACTGTTCCATATCTCTTTTCCTCTTCATCCCTACTTCCTATCCTGTATCCTTTCTCATCCCCCGGTTTCCTGACCAACCCATTCCCTGCCCACTCCATACCTACTCCTACCCACTTCCGAACCTACCCCCATCTCCAATCCATATTACCCCCCCATTCCCTGTTCTCCCCTTCCTTAAGACCCTACCCTACCCCCTGAACTTGTGCTCCTGTACCCAGAGCACTTTCAACCTCGCGCGTGTTGCTACTCGTACCCCGGAGCGTCTGGACTTCACCCCAGGCCACTCGTAGCAGTACCAGAGCTTCCACAAAGCCCCGGACCTGTACTTAGCCTCCTGAGCTCGTCTAGTAAGGACTTGCCAGTGTAGCTGAGCCCCCATCATCAGCAGGACCTGACACTCCAGTCCCTTCATCAATTCTTCCAGAAGGAGATTGACACCACCAACAAAGCCTACACCAAGCATGCCAACTCCTGCCCCAAGCCCACCCCTGACTGGCCTCCCAGAACCCTTGTATGGCTCAACTGGCACAACATAAAAACCTGCTAACCCTCCCTGAAGTTCAACCACAAGCACTTTGGACCTTTCAAAATCTTTTGGAAGATTTTAACACATGCCTACAAGCTCAAACTACCCCTGGCCCTCAAAGGACTCCACCCAGTATTCCATGTCTGCCTCCTCAAAAGGTATGCTCTGGACCCCTTTCCTGGCCAACAACCCAAGTGACCCCCTCTGATTGAACTCAAAGGTGACAACCACTACAAAGTTGACCAGATCCTTGATTCCCAATGAGTCTGTTACCAAATCCTTTACCTCATATACTGGAAAGGATACAGCCCCAAGGATGACACCTGTAAACCCCATGAAAACCTCTCTGGAGCTCTCCTAGCACTCCAGGACTTCTACTGGCAACACCCCAGCAAGCTCCAGGACCCCTGGGACTAGAACTTACAGACAGCAGTAGTGGGCCTAACCCCTGCCTCTGGATTCACTAG
This sequence comes from Termitomyces sp. MG145, assembly GCA_003313055.1. NCBI lineage: Eukaryota > Fungi > Basidiomycota > Agaricomycetes > Agaricales > Lyophyllaceae > Termitomyces > Termitomyces sp. MG145. Next base: position 5,649 of record QGOB01000939.1, on the reverse strand, counting down.
AGATTCAACTCCTGCCAGTACCCTTATGTATTCTTTGCCCTTCCCACACAAAACTTACTAAAGCACATTCACCAAGAAGATACATGTAACAAGAAAGAGAAACTGTAGCAATGTATGTACAAGCTAACTTACAAGTAGTACAGAGAAAGAGACCAAAACTCTGAGGAACTGACTAAGAAGAGCAACAACCCCCACACCTCACTCCAACCTATCCTATGCACCTCTGCCCTTGCCTGTATCTCCCCTTGCTCCCAAAACCATTGCGCCTTTCTCCTCCATCATTGCCAACTCCACATGGACCTCCAAGGCTGCCACATGATCTTCAGGGCATGGCAGGACCTCTCCTGCATCCACCACTATATCCAACCACATCCTCAGAGCCACAGCATTGCACCAACAATCCTCTGCCAGCACCAGTCCCAGCTGTGAAAGACTGTGAGCTACCTCTGGGGTGATGTCCTGCCACCCCCAAGCCAAGCCATCCTGTATCGATGCATGTGCTATGGACATGGCATTGAGAAAGAGTCAGTGCTCCTGCACCTAGCCTAACAAAGGAAGACAAGTTAGCAAGCCCCAGCTGAGGAACTGGACCCACCATGAGCACCACTGGCACACCCTCAAAATGCTGGATTCACACCTGGAGGTCCCAGACCTTGACAGCCTGCATGTTAATCAAGCCCATTGCTGTCTCCAACTCCTGCCATGACATGTCATGCTCACCCTGAACCTGCTGCAACTCCATGTCCCTCCATGCAATCTCCCCCACAAAAGCTTCCATCTGCTGCCACATTGCCACCTCTACCACCAAGATCTCAGGAGTAACCACTGGGGAAGAAGGACTCATGGGCCTCCCAGTCTGGGGGAAGAACATGTGCACTCCAGGGAGGCCTGCATCTGGGAAAGGAGACCTCCAGGCCACTTGGGGGGATGTTTGGAAGGAGAGGATGCCCTCTGCTTACCCCTTCCACTGGGGGTAGCCCCTAATGCTCTCCATGCCCTCAACACTCTCCATGCCCTTAATGCTCTCCATGCCCCTCATAGTGATCTCACCTTCACCATGGCCCTGGCTTCCACACTACTGCCTCCAGACTCCTAGCAAGCCCTCCATACATGCTTGGGCTTTGTTCCAGCCTCTCCTGCTGCTTGAGATTTTGGAGATGCTGCCATCTGTGCCAGGACCCACCCTATATCCCACTTCTGTTCCTCCACAATGCAAGTTGCCCTCTAAAGTCACAACACTGAGCACCTCTTGTGACAGGCTCAACAGGCCTTGCACATGGAAGAGTACCACTACAATCCCACCTCTGAAGCCACAAACTTGCAGGGCTCCCCCTGGCAAGCACAAAAAATGCATTAGAGTAACCCCAGGATCAGCTGTGGAACCCACTACTAGGAGACTACTCACCAAACTACATGCCTAACACCATGTAAGTGTTGGGGGGCCCCAGACCTGGGCCAATGCCTCCACAACCTGCTCTGCCATTGCAGCCTCTTGAGGTATCCAGTGCCCAAGGGGGACAGCCAGAGCAACAGAGAGGGCTGACCACAAAACCACTGTCTCCAGATGGGATGAAACTTGCCAGGATGGACCAGCCCTCAGAGTTTGGAAGGACACCTCTAACCCTGGGTCAGTTCTGGAACACCACAGAAAGCAATTCACTCACATTGGCAAAGCATTGCAGACAACTCCTGCTTTTGCCAGTGACAGTTGTGCAGAACCTGGCATGCCTCATAGACCTCCCAAGATTGGATGCAGTTGTTGTCGGAGGAAGGAGGGGTAGGAGAACCTGAGGAAGAAGACATGAAAGGTGGGGGGACATGCATGGTGAGCTCCCCTTTTATCCTACAGGACACCTGCTTCTGGACAGCCACCATATGACTTCAACTTCCATTCCAACATCTTCCATGCCAACCCTGACACTAGCTTGGATTTGATTTCCATGGCATAGCCATCCCATCTTACAGGGTCTCAACACTAAAAGGGGGGATAATGTCATGACCCTATCAACTCCAGACCCTCATACACTGCTCTGACCCTGGCACACACTCCCCCCACCTCCTGTACACCTCTGGGACTGCCAACAACCACACAATGCTGTACTGGCAATACCTTGGCCATCTCCAGATAAACCCACAGCCATCACCAAAGCCCAGCACCTCAGCTGCCACATCACCCTAGAGCTTCCATCTCATCAGGTATCACCAAACCCCAGCATCTCAGCTGCTATGTAATGTTCCTCCTGTCCACCCCATAACATTCCTCCCATGGGCCACCAGCATGCCACCAGACCCAACACCTGCTGCCTGTGGCATTAGCGATGCCACCACCATGCACTGCAACTGCCAACCTGCCCTGCACTATGCCACTGCGGCCCATGCCAGCATAACCTGACAGATGCCATGACCCTGGGGCTGAGACCAGGACTTAGCCAGAGGATAGTATATAAATTGTAGAGTAGCATGCAAGTCAGTAGTCTTGATATTGCCTTAGTCTCTGCCCTAGTTCCTGTCTAGTTTTGTGTCTCTCTTCTCTATCTTGTCTTGTCTCTCATATCTCATCTCCATGCCTTGTACTTCTGTTCTGTGACTTGTACTTCTGTTCCATGACCCATGTTCCATACCTTTTCCTCTCTACATTTCTATTTCCAGTTCTGTATCTTCTTCTTGACTTTTCTATCTCTAGTTCTGTATCCCCTACCATTTCCTGGCCTCCTAATCTATCTATTTCCTATCTGTTCCATACTTGTCTCTATTCTCTCCTGGACTTATCTCCATTACCAGTCAATTTTATCTTTCCTCTTCTCCTTCATTTCCTCCTTTAAACTCAACCTCCCAAACTTGTGCTCCTTAATTCTGGAGCACTCCTACCATTGCATGCATCACTACTTTGTAACCCTGGAGCTTCCAAACTTCATCCTGGACCCCTGTAGTCACCCTGGAGCCTCTGCTAAGCCCCAGACTTGTACCTAGCCTCCTGAGCTTGCCTAGTAAGGACTTGCCAGTGTAGCTGAGTCCCTGTCATCAGCGGGACCTGACAGGGTTGAATAGGGTACTTGAATAGTAGAAGAGATGACAAGAGTAGGTACTTGGTAATTATATTGGATTTTGGAATGGACTTGACTAGGAATCTTGACTAGGAATCCTGACACACCCAGTAAGGTTCATGTTCAAGAAATTTACCAATGCACAGCAAAATTATGCTGTGCACAAGCTATGCTGGTCATCCTTGAAGCCCTCCTTAAGTGGGAGAATAAGCTGATGAGATATCTCATCAACATCATAACAGACCATCAAGCTCTTGAATTTTTCAAGACACAAATGGATCTATCTCCACCTCAAAGCAAATGAATAGATTACAAGACATTATCAGTTTGACATTACCTATGTCAAAGGCAAATTGAACAAGGTTGTGGACCACCTCTCTCAATATTTCAAGAGTTATACATGGCATCCAATGCACAACTACATCAGTGTAGATGTGCATAGTGACTCACATCAGGAAGACCTTCCCTCCCATTGGTATCAGGAAGTCAAGGTAAATACTATGGAGATCAGTGCCGTGCAGGCACAAGAGGTTTGTTGTAGCCATGAACCACAATGGTTTACCATTGCAGAACAACGACACTGCTTGTCATAACGAGGTATCCAAGTGCGGTACGTCTTATATCAGCTTCCAGGTATGTTTCTCTTTCTTCTGTTTATCCCAACTCCTGAACAAATATTTCTTAGGCCAATATTGAACAGGGGACTAGCGAGGATCTGGGGCACGCTGGATCGGCACCAGACTCTTCATTTCTTTTGTCAAATGTGTCTCCATGATTGGGAGGTGGCCGCAGAGGTGGATTAATTTCCAACGCCTCTGCTAACCCTATGTCTTCACCTCGGTTTGGGGCTGCGTTTTCCAGCACTTGAGCTTTGAAGTCTCATAACCCCCACTTTTCAGGTCATTGCGGGTCGGCTGTCGACAAGGGCGTGAAATTATTTGCGGGTTCGCGTCGAACGACATGCTGTTGAATGAGGTTTTTGCAGGTTCGAGCGAGACGCTGTTGAGAGGCGGCTGGATATGAGAGAAAAACGCGAGTAGCAGAGGAAGACATCACCAGCAATAGCAGAGGGGTGTCTTCTTTGCCATGAGCAGGCGTCGAGCATTGAAGGGAGCACCCTATCCCACCTAGACGCTGGATTCCCGGGCTTGAGAGTGTCCAGCATCGGGTGGGTCAAAAGAAGATGGGCGCAAGGAGAACCTGAGAACAATCGATAACTAGACTCCCGGGCTCGAGTGACCCGGTAACAATCATTGTAAGTTTAGATCAGTAAATCTTAGAGCTTGAGCTTAGAGAACTAGAGTGCTTGTTTTGCGACCTCGTCGTCTCGCATCTACGTCAGCTAGCAGTTATGCATCATATGATGGCGGAGAAGTGCCCATACTTCGCTGAATATCACTCGACGAACGTCGACGAACTCAAGAAAAGTCTACCCGAAGCGATTTTCACGGCGGCTTAACCCTGGAAATGATTCTTCTCGGACGTAGCTCACTCCCACTAGTGCATATCAGTACGGCCAAATACATTCTAGTCTCCTGCCCTAAGACACTAAGCGCTGAAACAAAAACTAAGATCGCGTGGAACAATTGATGGGACGGCCGGATACGCCACCTCAAATGGCAGTAGCGATGTCGTCTTCAGTGTATTCATTGACTTCTACACCATCCGCCTCCTCTGCATCATCAAAGTCTCTGACATCACCTCTGACAGGGGAAAAACCTCCTACATCAACATTAGCACCGAGGCGACTCTCATTCTTCATCGTTGCCCAATGATATGACGAGTTGGCTACCCAGTAAGGCTTCATCTGCCTGGTGGTTTCAAGGTACTTGCCAGTTCGTGGATGCTCTGCCAACATATCCTTGTGCACCAAGATATCAGAGTAAGAAACGTCGCCAATGACATTGTACACCCGTTTCGAACATCCCTTGATAGATATCTCGTAGCGTGGATGAGGATCAGAAATGTTGGCCTTCGAAATTGCAGGCATGATGGTCTGAGTCTTTCTTTCCTTTCCTTTTGGAGCTGCTACCATGGACACTTGCTTCCCCTCTGGCCTTCGAACGTTTTTCGGCTCAGGCGATAGAACTTCGAGCTCCATTGCGATCGTAATATAGGGACGTTTTTTATGCTCCAGCATCTTGGGCCTCGTAAAGAACTCAAAAGTCTGCTGGGCATCAATGAAGACAAACGGTTCGTTGACCTTGTTTTTCACTTGAATGAAGATGGCGGTCATACACCATCGATCGGGATAATCGTTACTACGAATCCAAACAGGAATGACAATGTCAGCTGAGGTCATATTCCCATAGCCCTGGATTGCTGCGCCTCGTAAGAAGAGCAGGTAGATAGCCTCGTCCGTGATTGTCGACTTGTCACCTGCCTTGACAAATTGAGTGAAATGAACACAGCCATCCTCGAATGCATCTTTAAGTGTCTTCCCTTTCAGATTGCTCGGCCGCGCATTGAGAACTTTCTCGATATGTTCTTCCGCTATGAGGGTTCGGAGAAAGTCGACAACGGGAATCATTTCGCTGAACGAGATATTACCACCTTTGCGAACTGACAACTCGACATCAGGGTTCTTCAAGATCGAGATGTCGTG
>QGOB01000938.1:0-49570 GCA_003313055.1 Termitomyces sp. MG145 | reverse complement strand
GACTTTACCATAATTGGCAACTCTGTTAAAGTCACATCACTAATAAAAGAGCAGCTCAGTAAACAATTCGAAATTGTTGACCTCGGCCCTATCAATTGGCTACTCGGAGTCAGCGTTACTAGAGATCTAAATGCTCGCACCATCTCGCTTGGTCAGCAGGCCTATATCGAACAGATCGTCAAACGCTTTGGCCTTGAGGAGTCATGTACTGCCGTAACACCTATGGAACCCGCAGCTGACTTCACGCCAGGTTCCCCTTCAGTCTCCCCAATGATGCTGTCGACCGCAGAGAAAACACGCTATCAAGAGATGATCGGATCGCTCATGTATGCAGCTGTAATGACGCGTCCTGACATTGCTTATGCAGTATCGATTCTGTCTCAGTTTCTCAACGCGCCTCACTCTACCCACATGACAGCTGTCACTCGTGTGTTCCGCTACCTCCGCGGCACATCGGGCATGAAGCTCACGCTTGGTGGATCAGAAGCCGAGATTTCCGGCTATTCTGATGCTGACTGGGCCTCACAACTTCATCGGCATTCAATTTCCGGCTTCGCGTTCTTTATTGGGCACGGCGCTATTTCCTGGAGTTCGAAAAAGCAACCAATCATCACGCTTTCCAGCACAGAATCCGAATATGTTGCCTTGACGCACTCTGCCAAGGAAATAATATGGATACACAAGCTTCTTCGAGATCTTTCCTTCTTTAATTCTTTCTCCTTACCTACTGACTTGTACTGCGACAATCAAGGCGCCATTCGGCTCTCAAAGGACGCAACGTTTCACGCACGTACAAAACACATCGACGTTCATTTCCATTTCATTCGTCAGACTGTATCCTCCGGTCACGTTCACATTCATTACCTTCCCACTGCCGATATGATCGCGGACGCATTTACGAAATCGCTAAGTTGTGTCAAGTTCGAGAAGTTCCGCGAACTACTTGGCGTCGCCTAATCCGTGTTCACATCGAGGGGGAGTGTTGAGTATAACAGCTGACTACTTCCTAATTTGGACAATTGTGTGTTTTTCAATCGATTGTTACTTGTGACACCTCAGTGTTTCCAACCACTGAGGTTATCTCTTTGTTACTACAGGTAGATACCCAATATATTGCTAAGTGTTTCCAACCACTGAGGTTATCTCTTTGTTACTACAGTTATCCGAGATCCCCCGAGACCGGTCCAACCTCAACAAGTATCCCACATCATGAGCATCCCCTCACAGATGAGAGGAGTTTGTTGAGAGAATGGGAGATTGATTTCAGGTCAACTGGGCTTCTCTTGCAGGGACTGCAGGTATGTTTGCCAGGTTCAAGTTCTTGTTCTGGTACCATGTGTAGAGTACTAATCAGTTTATGGAGATGCCTTATCAACTTTTTGCCTACCATGGCTGCACAACTCCAAAATTGAACTTGAGGTTTTTCATTACACTGAGGACTTGGAAGTAATGGCAGCAGGGAATCCCAAGATTCATTCCCCTACAGCAGTTGCAAACAATTGTCATCATTTGCTAAAGTAGATAAAGGCAGCTTGAATAGTCCACTGATGATAAAAATATGTAACAAGTCATGTCCTCTTGCTAATTTTGAGCTTTGATATTGGGTTATATTGCAATATTACTGATATAGGTGTCTAGGAGCATTGGGACTTAGAAAGGAAATAGTCAGCCCAGAGAGGAAAGGGATAGAAGAATTGACTCACAATCTATAGAAGAGAGGAGAGAGTTAAAGGGCCAAAGACCTAGCCATTGCTGGAGACTCCAAAGGAGAGAGAAACAATGTTGGCCATGCAAGATCACCATGCAGATAACCATCAAGCATTACAAGCATTATTTGTCCTGATCACCTGAATATAACAGAGACAAACCTGGAAACCCCTAAAACCAATCAATCACTAGGGTTGCTCATGAAATCCCAGCTTTCTCATGAAACCCCGGGTTTCTCGGAGAAATGGGGTTTCAAAATATTTTTATCCCCATGACAGAGGCCGAATATATTGCGTTAGGCAGAGCAGCAGAGCAGGTGCAATGGATGTTCTCGCCCTGGCAGAAGTTGGCTTCAGTGTCCCACTCCGGCGGCCCTGAAAGGCGACAATAACGGCTCTATCACGATTGCGGAGAACAAGAGGAACCATAATCGGGTGAAACACATGACATCAGGCACCATTTCATACCTCACTCGGTCGAGGAGGGGAAGATTGAAATCGAGTATGTACCAAGCTCGGAGAACATCGCCGACTTATTCATGAGTGAGGCGTGACACGTACTGTGAGTCCGGGGAAGTGTTGGAAAGAGATCCCAGTATGCACACCCCACCGTGGCCTGGACAGCATGAGCAAGGGAAGTGATCGGGTACTGTACAGTAGGTGGAGGAGGATTTGGATTCGGAGATCACGCATACATCAGTCGTTTTGGATACACAGACTGAGGTATGTGGTATTTCTTACTTAGAGACACGGAACCACTTACCAACTCAATACCAGTAACTATAATCAACAGGTATATAGACACAATTCAGTCGTTTTGGATACCGACTGAGTAACTATAATCAACAATGACTCTGGGCTTTTTGCCACATTCAACTCCATTACAATAAGGACATGTAATTACAGACAGCAGACTCTCCATTCCGTTATTTGACCAAAAATCCTACTCCCCATGTCACGGACAGACTTTACACTGTTTCCAATTCTTCAAACTGTTGCAGGAAATACAAGCTCCCGATTATCTTTCTCCATTTCACTACATGTCCAAACCGAGGCCCCGACTCCCACCCTTGCCAATGACCCTCCTGCACTGTCGCCAGCGAAGCACTCCTGACTCCACCAAGCTATCACCCATCGTCCCTCAATTCCGGATTAGGATTTAGCCATACATGGTGGAAGAAATACGAGAGCACCGTGCATAGGATAGGCCCCAGGGCCCTCCCGACGCAATGCGGTCGTTTTTCTGCTATCCACTGAGCGTGTGAACTCAAATCATTGGCCATTCAAATCTGTTACATCACGTGATATGCACTTCTTTGCAAAATGTTTCCATTAGGATGAACTTAAGAAAAGAAAAATGATACAGCAATACAGCTGCCCGCAATGGACGCAGGACTTTTTTGAGAATAAACTTCTCAATGCCTGGAAGTGGTGACACACGGGATCGGAATTATATAGGCAATGAGACCTGGGACTGTAGTGACAATAACAAAGCAAAGGCTTGCAAATGACAAAAGAAGAAGATTGAGTGAGATGTAAAGTGGGAGGGTTTTGTTTACTTTCCTACCGTGATCTTCCAGCTTGTTTGGTGATCACATAAATAAGCGGAAGTGTTGGAAGAAGGCGAATGATAAGATTTGCGATTAGATCGGAATTACGAAACAGATCCCTCGGACATTCAGACTCGAAGCGGCAGACAAGCTTTATGAATTCGTATCAATGTACAAAGGAACAAGCCGAAAGTCCTGAAAGATATTTTGTCCGATACAAATACAATGATCTCGTTCATATCACCAAGGCGTTCAAAGCTTAGAAGCTCCATTGCCCTCAAGGAAACGCTTCTCAGCCTCTTCGAAGTTGATCACGGACCAGATGGCATTAAGGTACTAAAACAATTTTAGTTAATCTGCAGCAATCGAACAACTGTGGAAAACTGACATCGGCCTTGACATTGAGGTATTGGAGATAGAAAGCATGCTCCCAGATATCGACGCCGATGATGGGAACATGAGTGAGGAGAGGATCCTGGTTAGCAGTTGTGACGATCTCAAGGCGCTTGGTAGAGGGGTTAAGACCCTGACAGCAGGAAGGCATCATCGATCTAGTCCGAAACTATCGAAGTGATCGACGCACCAGCCATCCCCAACCTGATCCCTGAATTGCAGCAGTGGTGGTGTTGAACTCCTTCTTGAAACTATCAACGCTTCCAAAGGTTTTTTCAATGGCAGTCTTGAGTGGTCCATCCTTCAAGACACCACCGTTGCCCTTCTTCTCCGAAGCAGCGGGAGCCAAGTTTTTCCAGAAGAGGGAGTGGTTGATATGGCCTGATCAATGAGCGCGTCGAATCACTTAGTCAATTACTGGAAGTGGCGAACAAAAATAGGATGCATACCTCCGCCATTGAATTTGAGAGCAGCCTGGAGAGCAATGCGTTCCTTGGGAGTCGTGGCTTTGGCGTAGGCAGTCTCAGCAGCGTTCAGGGCATTGACGTAGGTTTGATGGTGCTTTTTGTGATGAAGCTCCATGATCTGCCGAGAGATGAAGGGCTCGAGAGCATCGTAGGCGTAGGGAAGGTCGGGCAAAGTGTTCGACATGGTGGGCGATAACGTGAGATTATTAAGCGGAGTACAACTTATAAGCGATTCCTTGTGTTCCCACACCACACATGTCACATTTTATTGCGTATGTAAGACGTCTTTGCGCCACAAGGTTTCGTCATCTGTAATGAAACCATGTAGCTAATATGTGTCTCGAACACAGGCATTTATCCAAGTCGATGAAATCTCATTCTTTACAAGAACTAAGGTTTCAACCCAAGTTCTTCCAATGTCTCGGCACAAACACTCAACCACGCTTTGCCAATGTTCTCAAAGTCTCCCAGCTGATAGAATCAGGTTAAAAACACAAGAAATCAGCCGTATAAGACAGATAACTTTACCTCATTCCAGATTTGAGCGCTACATCGAGTCCACCAGCAACCGTTATGATAGAAATGTGCGGAATAAGCCTTGTGCTTGCGCAAGAGCTTCTCTTTGAATTTGAGATCAACTTCTTCTGTAGACTTCACGCTTCTAGGGAACGGTAGTTCAACATTGACCTTAGTGAAGATTCATCAATCAATGGCTGCTACCAATTCGCGGTAGAAGGTGATACCATATTGAGTGTGAGGTCGCCCTCCGGATCCATGACCCGAGTTCCAAAAATCTCCGCGAGACGCTTCCCACCTTTCAAAGCAAGATCGTGGCAGTACTCATTGATCTTGTGCTCACCACCAAGCCAATTTCTGAAGTCCAAGGCTTTTCGCGGTTTCACCAATCGATCTTTGCACAATGCTTTTGAATGGACTTACCAGGTGCGACACTCAAGAAGGGAGTATAATCAATTGTTCCGTTCCCTATGTAGTTGGAGTAAGTGCAATACTGAACAGACAAATAAATGAAAGAACTTTACATTCCCATTGAATAATAAAATTGGCATCCTTCCTGTCTGCCGGTGAGACGTATGAGGAAGAGGTAGGTATAGACGATTTGACTAGATGTTGATTCCTATATTCGTGTACCATTATGAGTCGGTACCGATGATGTGTGTATAAACATACCGCCTGGGAACATAAAGCACTGCAACGGAGCGTTTGGCAGACAGCCACTTGTGGCAGTTCTGTAACGATAGAAATCGTCAGAAGGCTATAACAAACTCATGGTCCGCATTCGAAGACATACCGAAATCCAGAAATCTGGCTGGGCTTTGCTCAAATTGATATTGGTCTCCTGCCCAATAGAATGGGCGGCGTCAATGACAGAATAAAAGCCCGATTCTTTGCATATTTTGACAAGTTCTTGCCAGGGCAATTTGACGCCGGGATTAGAAACAATGCTATCCATAACGACGACAGTTTTCTTGCCCTCAATAATCGGGTTGGCGGCGACGAAGTCTCTGAAGTTAGCAATGATCTCCTTGTGCGTAGTAGGAAACTCCAAAGTGAACTGTTTGACAGTAGGATATGGCTTAACGTCGCCAAGATAATGAATAGTCCTGTTGATAGATCCATATGTCGTACTACCTTAGATTCAAAGATGGCATCAAAATGGTAAATTCGTGATAGGAGAACAAAGAACTCACACCCAATGATAGTGTCACCGTTCTCCCATTCGAAATTGCGCAACACAGTGTTGACACCCAAAGATGCGTTTGCAACGAGAACAACTTCGTCGACGTCCGCTCCGATGAGTTGGGCAATACGACGACGAACATCGATCAAGAGAGGCTGGAAGTCAAGGCGATGGAAAAGATCTGGGTTCGCCTCGACTTGCAGAGTAAGCTTTTGCACAGCATCCAGAACAGGTTTAGGGGTCGAACCATATGAACCTAACATCGTAAGAAAACAAGAGCAGCAGAACTGAAGAGATTCTAGCTTTACCGTTATTGAGGTTGGTATATTCGGGGTCGAACAAATAGTACTTGAGCACCTCATGTCCAAGCTTTGGAGGTGTCTGTTTGTATAGATCTGAGTGGCTTGAGTTCGCCATGAGTGCAAGAATTTAGTGAGAAATAGTTATGAACTTCATGCATTATGGAGAGAGAATATTCTTTTTATAGTTCCCAATCAAAATGATGAGATAAGATGGGTATGAGTCAGGGTCCACATGACTCAACCATGTATGCCCTATCAGTCGACACCCCTAGTCGATACCCAGTTGGATGTACCGATAGTTCTTGGTGTTTCTTCAGTGATTTCTTCGTGAATTATCATCTTTTGTATATTAAAAGAAGTTCAAAGTTCAACTGAAGTAAAAGACTCAGTAATCGTTGAGTCCCTTCTCAACGAGGAGTTGGATCATTGTCACTTCTTCGTCACGTTCGTCGTACAATGCCTCAGCGGACTTAGACTTGTATTTTTGATGAGACTCTCGCGACACATGGAGGAGCGTAAAACGGCAGGTTATGGGGGTCGCGGACACTGTGACTGCCCGTGACCTGTCGGACTGCGTTGTGTGACTTGGCAACGCGTCAACAACGCGTCGTCCAAATGGCTGTGCTATGTCGAAGAAACTTTTAACGGCCAAATTTCATATTTGGAAAAATCCAGGACATCTGTCTACAGATGTACTGGGCTATATCCAAGAAAGGATTCATCCCAGATACGTTAGAGTTAGTTTTTAGGGTTGCCCGAACAATCAATCAAACGTATAGGCATACTTACGAATTTCACTGCATACATAATTGATGACTTCCTGCAACGATCTGAAGAGTCGCTAACCACCTTCAGATCTTCTTCAGATGGTGTTTGCCGTGATGCCGACCAATGCCGTTGTCCTCAGCATCAGGGCTTGCATCTCAATTCGACTTCAGATCTCTCCAAACACCCCTGTCATCTAATATATGTCTTCTATGGCCATTCCTCCGCTTAACAATGCTGTTAAGCGGCTCGCCTTATAGATCATGCAGAAAGCTGTCAACTCTTGATAAACGATAAAGTTGGGCTCAGCGGCTAGAAACTTTGCTGATGGAGATTTCTTTGAAGCTGACGACTTCAGACTCCTGGGGGAATTCATCATTATTCTCTGTATTTACATTAGACTTTTTGACCGTCTGTCATGCGCCCTGCCAATATTGATTTTAAGGTTGTGCAAAGGGTTGTCTGTCAAGCCGGTTAGACGGCGGCAGCGGTTGAAGAAGAGAGGAGCGGGATAGGTTTCATTCTCTTAGTTTTGAAGCCAATAGTTATTGAGAACATCCCGCTCTATGTTAATAGAATCGTCTGAAGTCTTGTATGCCCAGCGCGTGGATCCATGAAATCAGTTTCGATCTCAACATCGATCTTTCAGAATACGCAACAAGTCTCGTAATTCCACCCTATTTGGTCAACCCTGCCGTAACCAAGCTGCAATATGAATCCGGTACGAACGACTTCGACCCGAGCTCAATCGGCATACAGCACAAAACCGCGGCCTTAGCTGAAAGAAAAGAGGGAGGTTTCATCGTACACACGATCAGACTGAAGCTTCAATATGCATGGTTTTCGGAAAGGAAAACGGATTTTACAAGCCACAACTGCGAAGCACGTGTGTTTACAAAATTAACGAGGAAATTTGAACGCCTTTCTTTTCTCTTTACTCAACTTCTTTGCGTCTTTCAGATCCGGACTTTGAGTGGCGGACGCCTAAGTCCCGCATCTCACCACACACGTAGCTTATACTTTCTGATTTGATGGTTTCGCTGCGCGTTGACAGCGAATCCGGTATCTTCAATGGATATTGATGTATGTTGATCTTTCAAACGAAAGCTAAGAGGACCAGACATGTGCATATCAGCACCCTCCATTGAATTCAACTTAGGCAACTGTGCTGTCAGATATGTTCTAATCTGTGTGGTTGAACCTGAGTCTACACACCATTCGAAAGAAGTCGTGACTATGCTATGCTTCGATATTACCTTCCGGATGCGTGGATCCGCTGTTCAACTTCCTTTCTTTGTCCATGGCCAACGTGGAATCTCCTCTGGCTTCTCTTCGCATGAGACAGATCCTCGTGCCTTTGAAGTCTTGTCGTCATCCAAGGACCGCGCATATTTGAGTTCAATCCTCGAAATTTGCACTCCCCCATCTTTCGAGTTACCTGTCGCAATGTCTGCACTTGTTCTAGATCATACGTTCGTGGCTTTCTATCCCCTGCGAGTTTTTTTAGCTAATGACAGATTTTTCAGCATGGGAGCCGCCTACATTGGCGTTGTTGTCGCCGCAGGGTAAGTCTTGAGAGCTGCATTGCAGCATTCGTTCAAATTGACGTGCCATTGATGTATCAATTCACAGATTGCATGGAGGTAAGATGTACAAAACAATCCCAGAAACAATACTTTATGATGCTCTTCCATAGTTTCATGTGTACAAGCATGGTACTATTTCGCCTATCAAAAGGATACGTGGCCGACTAAGACGTTGGTAAGGCCCAAATTTCTTGAAACGTTTCTGAGAAATGAGATTATGCGAAGGTCGCCGCCGTCATGATCTTCGATACTATCCACCAAATACTGATATCGCACACAGGTAAGTATCATGATGTGGAGTCGTTCAGCTGCATTTACTGACCACTCGATCACAGTCTACACCTATGTGATAACAAACTTTAATAACCCATCATTCCTTGCCAAGATCGTCTGGTGAACTTCGCTTCTGAGTAATGCTTCCGACAGCGGTCTCTGACGATGCCAATTTCCAGGAGTATGCTTGTATGTCTCCTGTCTCACTTGAACAAATATAAAGTTTGATCGAGTATTTTCCGTCAAGGTTGAGGTCTTATTCAACGTGAGCATCCTGATTATTGTACCGTTTGCTGGCTGACCCATACGTTATTGTAGGGATTGACAGCATTGCTTGTTCAAGGGTGCGCATGCCGACTTATTTTTATCAATTTGTCCTAATTGTAGGCGCGGCTTAGCTTTCTGACACTCAGGGTGTGGCGTCGTAAGTTCCTCGTCCCAGGTTCGATCGACATACAAACCCCTCACTCACTGTCAATACAGTGAGCAACAGGAACATGTGGCTGACCAGTATAGTCGTGCGTCGAAATGTCGAAATCTTATCTCTCGTAATTGATTGATTGTGTTCGTAACTTAGATTCTTCTGGTCGCAGCTGAATTCGGTGAGAGCTAATGATTTCTTGCTTGACTCACCAAATCCTGACAGTCACTCTTCAATAAGGTTGCGTTGTTGGTGCGTTGAGTTATCCGTGTCTCCTCATTGAGCAAGTTTCACTCAGCCTTAAATTGATTAGCTTTCGGCACCTTGTCGTGCGTCACCTCCTTGACCTTTACTTTTGAAACCTCAATTTTTTGTAGACTTCAACTCAGAACGTTCGCTCAACTGCAGCAGCTCAAGGTATGCCTGTCCTTCTATTCAAACTATGTGATGATCATTTGTCTCTAATACTTGTAAAGTCTCTTTCAATCTCCGTCAATGCTCTTGCGGCGGCAGGGGATGTCCTGATTGCTTCTGTCTTATGCACTCTACTCCATCGATCACGAACGGGTTTCCATCGGTACGTCGTTCACCTGTATTGGTCGTTTCGCTGCCACAATTGGACCAGGTCGGATACAATGATCAACAAGTTGGTAAGATTGTCTCGCCGAGGAGATACGGATATTTATTTACTAAATGATACACAGATTCTATTTGCTGTCAATACTGGCTTCCTGACGAGGTCAGTATATATAAGGACTTCTCTTATCTATCCTTATGTTGACCTCCCCGAAGTCTATGTGCGGTTGCTTCTTTGATTTCCGTAAGTCTTAGCATGATCCCTCGTCCTGTATCAACTGACAAAATCGTTACTGAAGATCGTCGTTGCGGGAAATACTTTTTTGTACATCGCCTTCTACTTCTGTATCGGCCGGCGTGAGTCGTCATCCCCTCGACATCGTGCCAACTAATAATTATGTCGCTTCAGTCTATTCAAACTCCCTCCTCGCCACGCTAAATGCTCGAAAGATGATTCGTGGCTCTGCAGACGGTGTCCATAGCACAAGCGAGAATGTATCCCTCTCCTTACGGGAGTTACCCAAAAGCGGCACCGCCTTTTCGAGGGTGAAAATATTCCTACTTTTTTGGCGCGGGCGTGGCAGGCCTCTAACGACATCTCATACTCCATCTCTCCAGCGCCCGACCAATATTTCCATCAAAATAAACACTACGAAAGAGTTTACAACTGACTCGGATCACGGACATGAACTTCGCGATGAGGAGAAGGGGTATCCTGCCTCTGGAATGGTATGCATTAAAGTTGAATCGTTTTCTTTTTTATGCCTCTCAATTACCCTCTTATAGTCCGCCGTTGGCTCGTCCAGATGCCCCTCTGTAATTAACGCCAATGTCATTGAAACAGCTTGACGCCACCCAATGCTATGAGTACTTTGTTTGCGTTTTGGCATACTTTTTTTTTCCGTCTTGTGGTTCCGCTGAGCGTGCCACTACCGCGGCACTTAGGCAGTACCGGGGCCTTGAATTGTATTTCTTTTCGACCGCGTATTTGATTATTTCTGTAGCATAAGTTCGTATCAGAGGCAGGCGGGAGGTGAAGGAAGGGAATATATTTCGTACTATGGTTCAAACGTCGGCACTGCTCGTTCAAATCAGGCTGGAAATTAGTACTAGTGGCAAAGGTCCGTGATCATCTTTCTCTATATGACTCAACACCTGGACCTGGACCTGATATGGTCAGAAAGATTTCAATTTTATATGTACATTCAACAGTTCAGAGGTATAGGGATGGTTTCTAGGCGGCATCAACTCAGTCATAATTGGCATCTATTGAATATAAGTCATTGCAGCGTCCAAAAAGGATGTTCACCATAGTCGCGCTGAAGTCCCGCTCATTAACCAAGTAAGTTCAGATGCCAGGCAATATGGGGACTCAACACCGTATACTTCAATTGGGAAAATACAATCTTACGTACTTGTTATGAAACAAAAAATGATAGACACCAGTAAGACACTCGCATTACACTAAGCAGCACTGGATAATGTGTCAACAAACCTGCTGTAAACACCGGTGCCCGTGCAATGGCGGCTGGTCAGTTCCTGGTCGGGCGGACAGTCCCGTTTCTACCGTTTCCTATTATTCGTTGTGTTTGCGACAGACGTTGTGAGGAGACTGGGGCACTCTGGCTCTACCAGCACCCCACCGTAGAGGCTTGAAACCCAGAGTACGACACCATTGGTCCATCCAAACCCTGCCTGATCGGGACATTCAACGTCGGAAGGCTAGGAAATCAGTTCAATCAGAAAGATGCTCACCTGAACAGTGTATTCTCCTCCGCGCCCTGCAGAGTCGATATCGACATTAGAGAACTTTTCAAACATCTAAGTACCACAAGGCAGATATCAGCAATACAGGGGGTGATAATATAAAAAAGTTATACGTTTCCAGTGTTATCGACGCTTTGAGTAATATTAAGCTCTTGTGGAGACAACCTTGGTAGCACCCCATCGATCGAACCTCCGGTTGCACGCCTTTGTTCACTTGAAATCCGTGATACCATGAGATAGCAAAGGTACTCACCAGCTGCAAAATACACTTGCTATATACCGATTTGCAAGCTGTCTTTCCAAGGCCTTGGCCCAACCCTCCGCACCCATAGCATTTCCTCCATTCAAGACTGTGCCATTCAACCTATTAATATCCGCCGCTCGCCCAGACACGTCCGCATTTCCACCATAACCAGTCAATGGTTGGCTAGGAAGCTGGGACTCATTGAGGCCAAGTTGATTTTGAGGAATGAGACTGAAGGTAGACTGGTTGCTGGCTGGTACAGGAAGCGCCCCGGACGTGATGTTCGACGGAAGAGCGCGAAGTGCTTGGAGAATAATATATTGATGAGGAGGCCAAGTATTCGGAGCATCCCTATGGGCGTCATGATTTAATGCGGGCCAGATTTAGATTGGAATTAAACAAAAATATCATCCTACCATTGTTGGCCAGAAACGATAAATGTTGAAGGGAAAGTCCCATTGTAGCGGTTGAGTACGAGATTGAGAGATGAGAAGTGGGCGAATGCCTTTTCCGAACTTCTCAGAAGCTCAGGGGGAATAATGCCGCTCCACAGGGGGTAGAAATTTGCCGCGCTAAACAGACTGTTCCTCGATCTCGTATCAAGGTTGTAATCGTAGAATGCAAGCTTCAAGTTAGGTACTCAAGTTAGTGTTACGATGACCTCAGTCACAAAAAAGCTTACCTTGGCCGGATCCCAGAGGAGGTCAAGGACAGCAGCGTGAAGGGCTGCTGCTGATTTATGATGCAAAGAAGCCATTTCATGATTATTACGTCCATAGAGATGAGCTAGAAGAATGTGGTTTCTGTCTGACCAGGGACCCATGATCGTCAGTATTGTAATCGGACGCTCAAGCAAATGTATACTTACAGAGTATACTGTTGAGGTCAATTGGGATCGTGCTCCTGACTTGAAGTTTCCGAAGGCCGTCATTACTGCCGTCAGCAGAAGGTGCCAACCATCGAATGGTGTAATCCCATCCTAACGAGAACAGTCAACAAGAATTTTTCACATCCTGTGGCCATTTATTACTTACCAGATTCGGCACCGCTGGCAAGCTCAGCATACAATGCAGCCTTTTGAGTGTTGTCCATACCCAAGACATTTGCAGTCATATAATCTTTCAGTTTGAACACGTGGGTCCCAGGATGAGGAGATATCAGCACGAAATTGACTAACCAGTCATATATGATTCGGGGCGAGGTGCACTGTTGTTTGCAGAGTAGTGGTACATTTTGTGTGTTACATTCGACTCGGTCCGAACTTGTACTGAGCGGTTGTCATCCCACCACTTAAGCTCTCTCTAACGGTAATAGATGAACGGAGGAAACGCGATAGGATAACATCATGGTACACACTTCGGCAAGAGGAAGAGCTCGTCTTAGAATTGCTTGATCTCCGCTGGCTGTTACGTAGCGCGACAACATCTGTCATGACTGTGTGTTCAGTCTCACAAACGGCCTTTTATAGCTCATACGCCAACCTGAATGAAGAGTGGAGGCTGAGATCTGTTCAAGTCTGAAAGTATGAATGACGTTAGATGTGAGAGCTCTCGAAAGAAAGGTAGATTGTACAGTAGGTACGGCCACCATTCGGAACGAAGCCAAAGTTGTCCAGTTCATCCATGAAATTTTGGAGAGTTGCATTTACGATATCGTAGAGTTCGGACTCAATAAGACCTTCGACGATCCAAAAGCTGTCCCAATAGTACTGTTCCCTAAAGCGGCCGCCTTGAAATGGCATATCAATTTCTAGAAAAATCATAGCAAAGGAGAAACACACACACCTGGAACTACAAAAGTGTGATTAAGGGGGATCAAGGAGCTTTCACATCCTGTTGAGCCACCAGTGCAGAGAGTTGAAGCGTTTGTACCCCTAATAAGTTGTTTCCAATAACCATGAACAATTTGTGCGAATGCCTTCACGATGGGTGCAGTAACGTTATTCAAGAAAGCCGGATCAGATTTGAAGTTGGTTAGTTCAAGCGCTTCTAATTCAAGGCCTTCTCCTTTAAAATTATCTTCAACGAACTGTACAACTTCTCCATATGTTGTCGAGCGCGAGATATTTTGGAAGCTCTCCAGCACCTCTTGAGCGGGTTTACTGGTCGGCTACGGAAGCGAGTTCGATGAGAACTGCAGTGGACACTGATGAAGGAATAAGGAAGTAAAGGGCGGACCTTGTCTACAAAAACCTTGTCGTCGGGATATAGATGGGCTATGTTCACGGTTTGCAGAAGCTACTAACAGGGTTAAAATGTCCAGAGTTTACGTGAGGTGTATACCGTACCTCTCCGGCGCAGAATATCTCAGAGGGGCACCATGCCTGTTTAGGGGGCAGCGCTGCTTGTGTCGGCAAAGCATCCGTAGCTCCTACGGTTAAGCTTGGTGTCGCGGTTGCAACTGTGATGCTGGAAATGGACGTTTGGGCTGTGGCAAAGCCTACATAAGCTATGCAGGCAAAAGAGACAAAAAATGGGGACATTATAACAAGAGGATAGTGGACCAGATCTTATAAGTGCAAGCATCGATCATACAAGACTACATGGAAGACCAGACGAAGGGAACGTAATTTATGCATGAGCCTACCTACTCTCGTAATATGTGCTCCAGCTATCTTGACTTCGTTGCATGCAAAGGGAGGTAACTTCAATGGACGAAGGCATTATCACGCTCCTATGTTACATCGGGGTTAATTATGTTTCCACATCCTCAGGCTAGCATCCATCAAACAAGATCATAGGTAAAGTTTGGAAGACGTAACAATGACTGGATGCACGAGACTCTCGTGACTCGAACTTGGGGTCATTCTGACTCTGTTGGGAGCATATCTACTCATCTTGTTTCTTCGTTCCATGCAAAGGAGGAGAGGGACGAATGCATTGTGTACTTGATGTTGGCAAGGATGATGAAACGCGCCATGTAATTACAGCATCAGGTTGATATAACCCGTTGAGATCAACTGTTATTAATCTGGGCCAGTGATGTACCCGCAGAGCCCCTAAAATGCACCCCTGGCAGGACGTGGATTAGGGTTTTTTTTTTGTGATGAGTCATGACAGGGAAGTACTGTCATAAAGACGACAGGGTTTCCGTTTCAAACAATATTTGAACCGAACCCAATGTTCTGATCATTTTCCGGTTCACCCCAGATGAAAGGAGGCTCGGTTCTCACAGGTCCAAACCAGGTTCGAACCTTGAACCTCGTGGGATATATAGATACCGTGTTGCACGGGTCGTCGCCGAGGTCAGGTATGGTGAGTGTGAGCGCGTGATATGAGGACCGAGGTGCACGAAAATGTGGTGAATACGTGGGTGCCGCCGCCGTTGAAGAGTCCTGAGGGGTGCAGTCAGTGAATACAAGAGATAGTGGCCACGCGGGCCGAAGCTGGCTTGACACGGCCAGAGCGCGGACATTACAATGAGCGTATTGGGTGTGTAGAAAAGAATATGCAAAGTAAACTATCAGTATGCATAAGTATGCTTATATGTGTTTGTATTATCAGTGTCGGCCTGGATCCTGCAACATATGGTTCATTGACCACCCATAGTTTCAAGAACAAATAATAGATTGATTATTAAATTGCTACAAAAGAGTGGAAGATGTTGTCAATAATACAAGAGGTCTTGACAGCTGACTTCTAGTCATTCATTGTGTTGTGTTCTTGCTCATGGCTATAATACAAGCTGGCTTTAGGAAACCATTTGATTTTACATACAATAAGAGGTATTAATACTAAATCCTTCAATGTTCCTCTTGAAAGTAATCCCAAGAATTCATCAAGTCCATTTTCTTGGGGAGAGCTTACTAAATTTGAGAATTGTAACTAAGACTTCTATAATATCAGAGGGCTACACTTTCACTTATGATATGAGATTACTGTTGACAAATGGGGCATGTCTTGGTGGGAAGTTCTGATGCAAGTCTCACACTAGTACTTGGGAATTCATACTAGCACTCATGGGTCACTTGCTGCAGTCAATATCACTCTCCTTACTCTTGACAGTGCTTAGTTCTGAGTTCAGGGAAAAGATATTAAGAAATATCTGCTTAAGTTCAATTTGGAAGGTTGACAAACAGAATTCTATTTGTCAGAGTGCAAGTACAATGGGGTGTCAAGGGTAGAAGGTATGCTCCTGAAGTAGGGGTAAGTGAGTGCACACAGCTGCTTGGCAGAGGTCACACAGACAGCAAGAGGTGGAAGTCACACAGATTGCAAAGAGGTGGAAGTCACACAGACAACTAAGAGGTGGGAGTCACACAAACAACTCAAAAGCCACACAGACAAAATGCACAGAGCCAAACCAAAGAAGGAATCCCATCAGACACCTTAGCACAATGGTGCAGCACCATGCAGAAGTCCCAAAATCACAAAGAAGCTACCTGAACACTGATGGACAATGGACTGCTTTCATGCAGAAGATGCCAATAAGTGGGGTAGTCAAAACTTGGATTGTTTACTTAGTATTTAACTTGTAGTTCTGGTGTATGTCATAAGATGTTGGAATACATTACTGGCAATGCATGTGTTTAGAGTGTAGGGTATTCTAGTTCTAGGCTTTTGTGTATGGCCAAACAAGTCTTTTTCTGTGGAAGTGGTCCTGCATGCCTGCCAAGATAAGTAGGAGCTCCTGATTGTGTTTCAATGCTTTTCATGTCTATTCTGAGCAGTGCCCTGTGCCCTGTGCCCAGAGCACAGCTGATGATAGTGAGGGTCATTGAAGATTACATCCTGTGACATTATAATTGAGCACATGCCTTGGATCATACAGCCAGTAACCATTGCTGCAATAGCTGACCAGTATGTACTTCACTGACCTTGAGTCCAGCTTGGACTTGACCAGCTCCTCTGGAACCTTTGCAAAAGCAACACAGCCAAAAGGGCTCAAGAAGTTCACCTTTTGACATTTCCCAGTCCATGCCTCCTTAGAATTGCAATTTGGGGTAGCATGATAATGGGATTAGATTTCTTGTGATGATCTGAGATGCTGCTGCCCTCAGCCCAAAGGGACTTGGGAAGTCCACTCACTGCCAGCAAACACCTACACCCTCCACCACAGTATGTATGCTCCATTCAGCCAACCATTCTAGGCATGGGTATAGGGAACTGACACATTGACATAGATGCCATTTGTATTGCCAATCTGGGGGTGCATTTGTGCTTTTTAATAAAGCAGAAGCTCATTACTTGACAAGTATAAACAGGGTCAAAGGTCTTATGCATTCCATATGATAGACTTTTGATTACTCAAAGCCTTGATTAGGCACACCAGACAGTAGGCCATTTTGGAGCTCAAAAGATACTAGACAATGGCACTGGTTGCCACAAATGGCCAAGGACACAAGTCAATTTTATTGTACATGCCAATGTTTAAAAGTTTTGAACCAAAAACTATCAGGAAAGTTACATTCACTTCTAATTCTGATAAAACCTTTGGAATCAATAGGTATGGATTTTATAGGTCCATTCCTCAAATCTTGTGGGCATAACTACTATGGATAGTAATCTGCCACATGACCAGTATGGTCCAATAAATATCAGTTAAACAACAATGAAAGCATCAGATATATCATGGACATATCTCAAAGAGATAGTCAGGCTTCACAACCTAACAAGTTCAATCATGAGCAATTGAGATTCCAAATTTACTTGAAAACAGTGGAAGGAATTGCATAAATTGCTCAGAGCAAGACTGCTCATATCAGCTTCATTCATCCATAAATGGATGGGCAGACAGAATATGCCAACAGAAGTATAGCACAAATCTTCCAGGCTTTTGTTTTCTCATACCAGAAGGACTGGGTACATTGGATACCCTTGAGGTAATTTGCAATCAATGTGAGTGTCTCAAAAACCATAGGGTACACTGTTCCACATGTATAGCCATCATATGATCATTTTACTTATCAATAACAGGCCCCGAATGCCTTCTTTTACAACACAGTATTTGACAATATATGCCAAAATGTATGTATATAAGTAGATGACAAGGACCATAAGTCCTTGTCTGTTTGAACTCAATACATTGTCATATCCCTGCAAACACTTAGCTTTGCTTGGATTGCCTCTCGCCCTCAATTTATTCAACACAAACAGACCACTCCACATCATGTCTAGACTTGCTACCACCAATGCTGTCAATCTAGTCAATGATATGATCAAGGACATTGACAGGCAACTCAATAATCCCCCAAAGCACGGAACTTCCTTCTCAGTCTTTATCCAATGGGTTACCACCATCATCACTATTCTCACTGGTTTGCTTCTTACCCTCGCAAACATTATCGATACAAAATCTGCAATTATTTGTGCCAATGTATAGCAGAGCACAACCACTACCACTGCCGCCTCTGCTACCCAGCACCAGGGCAATGCACAGGGGCAGAAGCCTCAATGCAAGCTCTGTCATGCTCACAGCCATTCTGCCCAAGAATGCCACATCTCCAACCCTGCTGCAATGTGTAAGTGCATAGCAGCAAATTCAAATATGGCACAATGATCCCAGACTTTGTGAGCTGCAAGTGTCACAGTCCCATTTGCTCCCACCTTACCATACCCTGGGGTCCCATCCTATCCTGCCCTTGGCCCCAGCCCTATGCAGTTAGCCACCATGGCTGCTGACTCCACCGAGCTCTGCAGATGAGCTGCCCAATCCGCCCACAATAAATGCCACTGAAAACATCCCACTTAGACCTGCAGGTTTAGGAGGGAGTGTTGAAGTTAAGTGTGTTAGTAAACCTGCAGAATGGAGGGAGCACCACATCAATCTGACCTCCACATGTATAGCCATCATATAATCATTTTACTTATTAGTAACGGGCACCAAACACCTTCTTTTACAACACAGTATTTGACAATATATGCTGACATGTATGTATATAAGTAGACGACAAGTGTCATGACCCTGCCATCTCCGGACTCCCATACGCTGCCCCAGCCCCAGCACACACCTCCCCCGCACCCCTTGCACACCTCCAGGGCCACCAACGACCCCACAACGCTGCATCGGCAACACCTGCGGCCATCTCCAGACAAACCCATGGGCATCACTGAACTCCGGCATCTCGGCGGACACATCACCCCAAAGCTTCCCTGTTACAAGACGCATCCAGAACCCCGGCATCCCGGCCATCACATAACATTTTGCAACATTCCTCCCGCAAACTGTCAGCATGTCACCAGGCCACCTGCTTCTGTGGCATCAACAGGTGCCACCACCCCACACCAGGATCACCGACCCACCCGACGTAAGACTGCCACGACCCACGCCAGCACGCCCCGACCACTGTCATGACCCTGGGGCCGGGAGCCTGCCCCAGGACTTAGCTGGAGGAATCAGATGCTACAATCCCGGGCTAGAATCCTGCCCAGGACTTAGCGGGAGGATAGTACATAAACCCTAGGGTAGCATACAAGTCAGGTAGTCATGATATTAACCATAGTTCTCCGTAGTTTCCGTATTCTCTGTCTCTGTCTCGATCTCAATCTATTTTTGTGTCTCTCTCCTTTCTCTCTCGTCTCATCTCTCGTCTCTTGTCTCCATGCCTTGTATCTCCATTCTGTGACTTGTATCTCTGTTCCGTATCTCTCCTCCATTTCTCTATCTACTGTTCCGTATCTCTTCCTCTCTATTTCTACTCTCTGTTCCATGTCTCCTCTTGTCCCCCGGTTACTTGACCAACCCACCCCCCATCCATTCCATACCTATCTCTACCCACTCCCGAACCTACCTCCACCCCCCAATCAATACTACCCTCCTGTTCCCTGTTTCCCCCTCCATTACAAACCCCCCTACCCCCTGAACTCGTGCTCCCCTACCCAGAGCACTTTTGAACCTCGCACATGTCGCTACTTGTACCCTGGAGCATCCAGACTTTGCCCCGGACCACTCGTAGCTGTACTGGAGCTCCTGAGAAGCCCCAGACCTGTACTTGGCCTCCTGAGCTTGCCTAGTAAGGACTCGCCAGTGTAGCTGAGCCCCCGTCGTCAGCAGGACCTGACAACAAGGACCATAAGTCCTTTTCCATTTGAACTCAATACATTGTCATATCCCTGCAAACACTTAGCTTTGCTCAGATTGCCTCTTGCCCTTGATTTATTCAACATATGCATCCTTTTAATTGAACAATGGCTACATGCCTTTGATGATATGAGAACTTTGCTTGGACAAAGTGATCTACAAAGGGATTAAGGGCTTTGCATGTAATGCAATTAGAAGCTTGGCTGATGCACATGATGCAATTATTGAAGTGCATGTGTTCCAGATGCAAAATTCAAACAGTCAATGGAGAGAGGAACCTGTAATTGATATAAGTAGCCTTGTCTACCTATCAACAAAGAAATTGAACCTGCCTAGAGGCAGAACAAATTATGGTCTAAGTGGGGTGGGGACTTATAAGATTACTGAAGCTAATCATTGCTGTCAAACTACATGTTAGAACTTCCAGCTGCACTGCAAGCATGACAAATTCACCCAAAGTATTATATAATATTGTTACAGCCTCATTTGGAGAGCAATGATGCTCTGTCTCTCAATTGGATAATGTACAAACCCTATGATGTTGGGACTGGTGATGATCAGGAGTGGTTTGTTGATGACCTGATAGTCATAGATGGACAGCAGAGGGGAACCTTGAATCCAAGGTTTGATGGAGCTTAGGTGATATCATCCAGAAATCACTACAGAACTGTCAAGAGATGGCAGTCCTGGACAGGTATCTGGAAATTGCATGGGACAAAACACCTCCAACAGCTATTGCAACATGTTGAGGATGTATAGTAAAACAGCCAATTGGACTTAGTCTAATTTGGCTGGTGGTATTTAGGGTTATTTATACCACATAAATTTGTTTTTGACATTTTTCCATTTGTCTCTTTTCTCTTCTTAACCACACATTCTAGGCATGTATAATAATAAAATGGCTTCTAGAGGCCCTTCTCAATATAGAAAGAGCTCTCAGAGCTTTAGTAGAGGAGGGAGACCTGGGCAGGATTAGTTGAATCAATTCTCTAGTGTGCTGGGCCACCACAACAGCAGCCACAACAACTACTAACCAAGCTGCCCATACAGGTGAAATACTAACATATAGGAATGTCCTACCCAGACCACAAGGAGCCAATGCTTTACCAGATGCCAGCTCATCAGCTGCAGTATGAAATGGAGGTTGACAAAGATAGGCAGGCACTACTTCGAGGAAGTGTGCCATGAGCAATTTGATCAGCTGAGCCTTGCAGAGTTATGCAAGTCCAGTAGCTTGACTACCACCAGTGCAGGCACTCTAGCCTGCATGATTGATGTATAAGGAATATATGCCCCAAGCACAACTGTCAAGAGAGATGGAGATGTTGCTTTGGTGCTTGGAAGCTGCAGGTCAACCAGTGCCCACATCTGCATTGTTTTTACAAGACAACCTTGCAGTTGTTGTAATGGAGGGGTTGCTTAATCAAATTGAGCTTATGAAGAAACAACATGTATCTGCATTAGAACAGATTGATCATACAACTAAGTGCAAGAATGTGTTCTATAAAGAGCTGTCTATGGAAGCAAAAAGAGTCAAATCCTTGCCTGCTTAGACCATGGAGCTGTCCCATCAGCAGGTGCTTGCAACAGTGCAACCAATGCATCCCAACACCAGCATAGCTTTGTTGTTGTCTCTGCCACTTCTAGTGGCAAGTAATCATGAGGGTCCCATCAGGCTCTATAGAACATCTGTTAGCCAGGCTGTTGCTTGAGCCATTGGATCAAGATATGACAGATGCCCTAGCAATGGTGCAAATTAGGATCAGGTTGGCATCATTAACCTCTTGTCAGGAAGGCCTGGTGCCTGGCATGCCTGCTTCATTGATTCCTCCTGTAGCTGGCCCATCTGCTAGCTAAGGTCTGGCCATGTCTATCCTGGCTCTGGACATGCCAGGCCCCCTTAAGAAAGCCTCCATTGAACACATCTCAGCTAGAACTGGTGGAGTTTCCAGCTATGTATCCTACTGAGCCAGTCCAGCTGAAATGTTGTATATGAAATCAACATTTATGCTAGCACCACCAGTGCAGTATCCAGTGGTTGTGCTGACCAAAGATCCATGCACACTTGTGCAATATGATGAGTTAATTGTGATCCAGAAGAAACAGACTGCTTCTAGCAAAGGCAAGCAACATGCTGAGCTAACAGATGATGAGAGCAACTACAGTCTGTCAGACAAGAAAGAGGAGGAAGCTTTGGAGGTGGGACAAAGAAGAGGGCCAATAAAGCTCAGAAACAGGCTGTCCTGACTGATAGGGCTTTGAACAATTTTTTGAGAAGGATTCCTAATGGTGTGAGGGTGATGGTGTAGGGTCTGCTTGATGTCAAGCAGCTCAACCTTGTGCTTCAGGAGCACTGGTCAATTGCCTGTACTATTTGTGTACTACCAATACAGTGCTTGTTGGCCTCAATGCTAACCATACTGCTGCTTACAACCACAGCTCCAGTCATCATGCTAAAATCCCTGGCACAATTGTGTACAAGTATGCTCCTTGCAGCCTGCTCCACATTCTGTATGAGCTTGAAAGGCTCATTAAATACCTGTTCAATGAACATATGCCCCATTGCAACAGAATTGTCATGTTTATTCTGATTACAGAGCTGTTGATGTTTGCAAAACAAACAAATGTGTCCCTGCACAATAAAACAATGACCTTGTTGTGCCACAAGAATGTTTGAGATGGGAAATGATTTAGGGATGATCTGTAACAAGAGAGACAAGGTAGAAAGACTTGGGAAGGGATGGAACAAGCTCTGGGTTCAGGAGAGTACTTGAGTATGTTGAAACATATGGTTTCTTAGAACTTTCAAGGACTCTGGAAAACAGAAGTAATGGAACTTGGGCAGACAAATATCAGGACATTGGACTACATGGAAATATGAATGTTTGAAGAGGGAAGCATGGAATGGATTTATTCCTAGCATGTGTTTCAGACAAACTAGAACAAGTACATGTATGTCCTTCCAAGAATACAAATGTTTTATGGAAGTATTAGAACACCAGAATTTGGTGACTCTGCAGACTTGAAGCCAAGCTCCAGAACATCAGAACTCATGGAATATAAAGGGATAGTTTGGATAGAAAGAACAATAAGTCCTAGTCATGTTTTCTACCTACTGGACCAATGATATGTCTTTTCATTTAAACAGAAATGTTTCCTGGAAAACATTGAAGAACTCAGGACCACTCATAGATCCATTATGTTCTATGCAGAAAAGCGTTTCTTGGTCCTATTCAATTGAAATTTAGTGGATAGATGGGAAAATCAGTCCATGTTTCAAGGGAATAAGCAATACAGATACAGTAGTAGTATATTTCCAGGTCACATAATGGTCTGTGCACTTGAAAGAGCAGTATAAATAGGGTAGAAATAGGCTAGAATCAACAAGAAATTTGTGGATAAAGGCTTGGTGGTTCCCAGGGAGTGAATTGCTTAGGCTCAATTTTATTAAGAAACCTCTATTTTCAGACTTATAGTCAGGAAACTCTTATTACTTCAATACAAATTTCTGTTCATTTGAACAGTTTAGTGTGATTAAATTGCCAAGCCACAGAACTATAGTGTATTGCCCAAGAATCCCAAGGCCCTTGGCTTCTACTACTTTATCGGCATGGACCCTAACTCTGGAAGCACACTCTTGTACATGGTAAGCTGAAAATGGTGACGGCTACAACTAACATTGCACTAATCAAACCTATCATGGTAGATCCAGTGAAAGCATCAGGGTCCTTGACCCCTCCAGTAAACAAATTTGTGTCTTCTGCCTCCACAATTAATATCACAATGGGTGATGTGGCAATGATGACAGAGTCAGGTGAGGCATAGAGGAGATGTGTCAGGGCATTTGGCCCTTTCTTAAATTCATTTGCTGTGATGGCCTAAGGACATCATCTATGTACATAGTTTCATACACTGGTGTGCTTTCCTTGAGCATGTGTGAAAGTGTTGGGCATGTTTTGCACTTGTAGAATCACTTCAGACTAAATGCATTTTTTAAGATGCACAATTTGTTTTTACCTCTCACAAGGATGCTGGAGAACAAGCCATTTCTTAGGCTTTAACAGTGCTAAGGTGCTTCCATTCTTTTGCCATTTCAGGCATTGTATCTCATCCACTTGTTTAGTTCCAGCATTTGGTCTTAAAGGGGTGTGTGTAATGGAACAGCACTCATTACTATAACATTGTGTGTTGTGATGTATTTACCCCAGGAGGTTTAGCTTATGTAAGGACAACATCTTATATTCACCAGTGTAGTTAGTCTAATCCAAACATTGGTTGATCTAGCTTCTGCATGAACCATGCAAGATTGTTCTGGCAAGGAATTTCATTGGAGTAACTATCCAGCACATTTGCTTGCAATGAAGAGGCCATGCTTGGTCCAAAGTACTCTAGCATAAATATCAAAGGATGGGAGTTTGCTACTTAATTACAATGCTGTGATGCTGATGTGTCAAGTTGGAAACAGGTAAGTAGTCATATTATATTCCGTGTCTCAAGTTTTGAATGCTCGGCATGGCTATTTGCTGCAAAACTTTTTTCATCCAACTCAAAGGGTACTCCAAACTACGGGGGTAGGATAGTACCTGAATCTATATAGACAGCTCTGTAGACGTATAAAATAATAAATGACAGACACTGAGCCACCCATCTCAAAACATCAGCTAATGCTTCAACAACATCATCGACATAGGTGCCTGTGCAACGTTGAGGATCCGGGAAAATGGTCCTGTTTCTACCCTTCTACTTTTGTAGTTTGTGACAGACATTGTGAGGAGATTAGGGCACTTCGGTTCCACCAATACTCCACCGTAGAGGCTTGAAACCCAGAGGATGACGCCGTTAGTCCATCCAAATCCCGCCTGATTGAGCCATTGAAGATCGTAAGGCTGGCATAGCAGGTATAGTGCTCACCTGGACAATGTATTCTCCTCCGCGCCCAGCAGAATTAATATCGACATTAGAGAACTTCTCAAACATCTAGGTACCTTTAATTATCAGAAAACAAGGATGGTGATCCGAGAAAGAAGAAGTCGTACGTTTCCGGTGCTGTTAAGACTCTGAGTAACATTGAGCTCCTGTGGGGACAATCTCGGCAAGATCCCATCGATAGAGCCTCCAGTTGCACGCCTTTGTTCACTAAAAATCCGTGATACCATGAGATAGCATGGGTACTCACCAGCTGCAGAATACACTTGCTAGATACCGATTTGCAAGCTGTCTTTCCAGAGCCTTGGCCCAACCCTCCCCATCCACAGCATCTCCTCCATTCAAGACTGTGCCATTCAACCTATTAATATCCGCCGCTCGCCCAGACATGTCTGCATTTCCTCTATCACCAATCATTGGTTGGCTAGGAAGCTGGGATTCATTGAGGCCGAGTTGATTTTGAGGAATGAGACTGAAGGTAGACTGATTGCTGGCTGGTGTAGGAGGCGCCCCGGAGGTAATGTTCGATGGGAGAGCGCGGAGTGCTTGGAGAATGATGTATTGATGGGGAGGCCAAGTATTCGGGGCATCCCTGCGACAGGATTGGATGTGAGTCAGGATCAAATGAGAATGTTATCCTACCATTGTTGGCCGGAAACGATAAATGTTGAAGGGAAAGTCCCATTGTAGCGGTTGAGTACGAGGTTGAGGGATGAGAAATGGGCGAATGCCTTTTCCGAACTGCTCAGAAGTTCAGGAGGAATGATGCCGCTCCACAGAGGGTAGAAATTCGCCGCACTGAAGAAACTGTTCCTGGATCTCGTGTCGAGATTGTAGTCGTAAAACGCAAGCTTACGAATTCAAGTCGATTGTGGGTTGTATATAGATGCCATTACAAAAAGCCTACCTTCGCAGGATCCCAGAGAAGGTCAATGATAGCAGAATGAAGAGCGGCTGCGGCTTTGCGATGTGAAGAAGCCATTGCACGATCATAACGTCCATATAGATTAGCTAGAAGAACGTGATTTCTATCTAGAAGAGTAACATAATTTTTTAGTATTTTAACCGAACGCTAATGCAGAAATATACTTACAGATTATACTGTTAAGATCAATTGGGATCGTGCTCCTTACTTTGAGGCTCCGAATGTCGGCATGGCTGCTGTCAGCGGTAGGCGTGAACCATCGAAGGGTGTAATCCCATCCTAACGAGAGTTCAGTCCAGTCAACAAGAATTTCTACATCTGTATGGCCAGTTATTGCTTACCAGATTCGGCACCGCTGGCAAGCTCAGCATACAATGCAGCCTTTTGAGTGTTGTCCATACCCAAGACATTTGCAGTCATATAATCTTTCAGTTTGAACACATGGGTCCCAGAATGGGAGATATCAGCATGAGATTGACTAACCAGTCAGATATGATTCGGGGCGAGGTGCACTATTGTTTGCAGAGTAGTGGTACATTTTGTGTGTTCTATTCGACTCAGACCGAACCTGTAGTGAACGGTTGTCATCCCACCACTTAAGCTCTCTCTAATAGAAATGGATGAGCGGAGGAAACGCGATAGGATAACATTATGGTACATACTTCGGCAAGGGGAAGAGCTCGTCTTAGAATTGCTTGGTCTCCGCTGACTGTCACGTAGCGCGACAACATCTGTCCATGAGTGTGTTAGCTTTCACGAACTACCTTCGATAGCTCATACGCCAACCTGAATGAAGAGTGGAGGCTGAGATCTGTTCAAGTCTGGAAGTATGAATGACGTCAGCTGTGAGACTTCTCGAAAGAAGGGTCGACTCTACAGTAGGTACGGCCGCCATTCGGAATGAAGCCAAAGTTGTCCAGTTCATCCATGAAATTTTGAAGAGTTGCATTTACGACATCGTAGAGCTCGGACTCGATAAGACCTTCGACGATCCAAAAGCTGTCCCAGTAATACTGTTCCCTGAAGCGGCCGCCTTGAAATGGCATATCAATTTCTAGAAAAATCATGGTAAAGGAGAAAACACACACCCGGAACTACAAACGTGTGGTTAAGGGGGATCAAGGAATTCTCACATCCTGTTGAGCCACCGTTGCACAGGGTGGATGCGTTTGTACCCCTAATAAGCTCTTTCCAATAACCATGGACAGTGCGTGTGAATTCTTTCACGATGGGTGCAGTAACGTTATTCAAGAAAGCCGGATTAGAGTTGAAGTTGGTTAGTTCAAGCGCTTCTAATTCAAGGCCTTCCCTTCTGAAGTTATTCTCAACGAACTGTACAACTTCGTCATATGTTGCTGAGGAGGAGATTCCTTGGAAGTTCTTCAGGACCTCTCGAGCCGGCTTACTGGTCGGCTACGGAAGCGAGTTCGATGAGAACTGCAGTGGGCACTGATGAAGGAATAAGGAAGTAAAGGGCGGACCTTGTCTACAAAAACCTTGTCGTCGGGATATAGATGGGCAATGTTGACAGTTTGCAGAAGCTTAAAGCTGGGTTGAATGACTAGAAATCTATGAGAGGTGCATGTCGTACCTTTCCGGCGCAGAATATCTCAGAGGGACACCATGCCTGCTTGGGGGGCAACGCGGCCTGCGTCAGTGAAGCATCCGTAGAAGAGCTTGGGGTCGAGGTTGCAACAGTGACTCTGGAAACGGACGCTTGGACTGCGACAAAGCCTACATGGGCTATGCACAGAAAAGAGACGAAGAATGGGAGCATTATAGACCCGAGGGGTTCTCAACATGTGCGTTGATAGTGGACTGGATTTTATACTGCGTTCCAGTGCGAGCATCTATCGAACAAAGATTGTGACAGGAGGATACCAGAGCCTGGAGGAGACTGAAGAAGACGTAACAATGTCTGGATGCAGACTATCAAGGAGGCGAAGGACGGGGGCATTGCGGCAGAGATATCAAAATGGGCTTCTAGAATGTGCGAAGTCCAATATGCAGTGTCGATCTTACACAATTTTATGTAAAAGAACGAATGCACGAGCCAATTGTCAGTCTGTCAGCCCGAGACCTCCCAATGGTGGGTGTGAGGACTTCCCTAGCGTCGACTATATATAGATGGCGATGGTTATGGTTATGGTTATGCTGGACGGACAACTGTCGGAGGTCCGTTCCGAGGGCGACTTGCTAGACCGAGGTCTGACCGGCATCGTTCCCCTCACTCACTTTGGACGCCAGGTGACCTTGCACAGATAGCAGTTTAGAATTCCCCGAGATACGAGGACGGTACGCGTCGGCGCATACTTTTTGCTGCCCGCCTCCTGAGACAATATCTTTGACGCGTCAAGTAGACGTCCCAAGCTCTCTCAAGCGCCCACCAGAGAAGCCTGCTCATCGGCTCAACCCTTGTAAGCTCACGCCGAACACGAGGTAGAATGTAGAGTCAAGGGACCTCCGGTCCCTTTTCCCAAGGATTCTCAAGGACAGAATCAGCCATCGATGTCACTACACACATGAGCTTTTTTGCAGATCGCGACGGCGAGTTCGAACGCACAGAGCGTCCTCTGCAAAACAAGACTGCGCTAGGTGTGGAAAGACCAAATCATCAATATCGATGTCAACTCTGGAAAGACACTGTAGAAGATGGCTGTCAGTGCCCAATAACATATGTATCTTCCTACGCGAGTCGTCCGATTGTGAACATTGGAGATGTAAGTGTCCAATTAGATGGATAGTATACATATTGTTTACATTTTGTCCCGGTCTATTCGGATTTTGGGTTTCAGGGGCTAACTTCAACCTTCGTCCATGGGCTCGCCGCCATCTTGTGCACCGCTCCACCACGCTAAAGGACCGAGTCCTTGCTCGGCAATTGAACACTACAAACAAGTCAGCACATCCAACACATACAGAAAAAGAACAAGAACGAACGATGATATTATATGGCGCTCTCTTCGCCTCGTTCTTAATCTGCACGCCCTCCGCCATTTTCGGTGGACCAGGTTCGTCATCGTAAAATTCGTCCGTCTCCACGCGCACGCGCACAGCTTCGCCTTGGTCGATGTACATACGCTCTGCAACGGGAGTGTCGAGCATGTCGTGTGTTGAAGTGAGTTCGGAGTCGGGTAGCCAGAAATGGGCGCGTTCGTTTGGATCACTGTAGGAGAGGATATGGGTATATTAGTGGAGTGGAAAAAGAGAAGGAAGGAGGAACGTACAATGCTGTCGGTTGGGGGAGATAAGATGTTGGGATATATATATCGTCGAAAAATCCAACGGTTACTGAAGAGAGTATCTCTTTTATGTACAAATCCTTCGTATCTTTGAGAGAAGAACATACGTCTGATGCCATCCTCGTCCGAGGACTTGACTTTTGCGACAATAACTTCCGATGTGAATGGTCTGAATACAACCATTCGGAACACCACTATGATTGTTACAATTTCAGTTTCTCTTCGGGGGCTGAGAGAAGGTAATGCTTACATTTATACCAGAGAAAACCATCGCCGTAACGAACCTTTCCTTCTCCCACCTCAGTTAGATCAAATACACAGATACAGAGTCCGACATCGTGTAGAACGCGGTTAGCGTATTTCTTGTTTAATTCAACGATGAGTGCCTGATCCACTGGAGCTCCAAAATTCGATGGATGTATAGCTACTGTATCCTTAGAATCCTTCAGTCTGATTGAATGTATTTCCGTGAGTTTATAGAGGAAATACCTTCAAGATTGAAAGAACGAACATTCTTGCTGCTCCTTTTGTGCCGTTACGAACGGCGGTTAATCTTCCGTGTTCTTCTGAGCCAGGTACGTAGCTGTCGCCGTTGGCTAGATAATAGTCTATTATCAGAACATGAGAAGTCTGAGCAAGTTCAACGACTTCACAACGATCTAAATTATATAAATCCATTTTATTGCGACCGACGCGCACGTGATACGTCTAAAAATTCGAGGGGGACATCCACTCATCCCCAGCGTTCATCGTCCCCCCACCGTCGCTGCTTGAGGGCACTCCTCCTTTTCCCCTCATTTCTTCTTCAATCTCATAATACTCCTTTAAATTCTTAAACCCCCTATTCAAAAGTGTCATGTCTGATTCATCTGCAACCAGAACCACATTTTTACCTGCCAAGTCATGGCAGCACTTCGTTGCTGGAGGGTACGTCGCGTTTCAGTCTCATCGGGGACCAGAAGAATACTTAAAAAACTGAAAGGCTTGGAGGCATGTGTGGCGCGATTGTGACGAGCCCGTTTGACGTAGTGAAAACGCGGCTGCAGTCCAGTCTCTTTCACGAAAAGAGTGCATCTGTTGGGATGATGACGAACGGAGGGAGCCTCGTGGTCGGTGGACCACGGCAAGGTGGTCTACTATACAATTTTGTCGAGACAGGGCACATCTTACGGTATGTCTTCCTAGCGCAGCCCAAATTCTGCAACGGTGCAACTGAACCTCTGTCCACACAGGGACATCTACCGCGAAGAGTCACCTAAAGCTCTATTCAAGGGCCTTGGTCCGACTCTCGTCGGTGTTATTCCAGCACGTTCTATCAACTTCTATACATATGGCAACGGGAAGCATATCATTGCCAACCACTTCAACGACGGCAAGGAGAATACGTATGTGCACCTCACCGCTGCCGCAATCGCTGGTATCGTCACTGGCACAGCGACGAACCCAATATGGGTCGTCAAGACTCGTCTTCAGTTGTCCACGAACAAACGCGAGAACGTCACGGGCCAGAGAATGCTCGGTAGCAGCTGGAAAACGATCAAAGATATCATGAAAAACGAGGGCACAAGAGGCTTCTATAAAGGCCTCAGTGCCAGTTATTTGGGTGTTACCGAGGGAACGATCCAATGGGTTTTGTATGAGCGGCTGAAGAAAATTTCTGCGGCTACAGAGGGTAGAGGTGGTGTTGCGGAGTGGTTAGGTATGCTTGGGAGCGCGGGTACGGCCAAATGCGTCGCGAGTCTCATAACATATCCTCACGAGGTGCGTTTCTCTCCGGTAACCACACGTTTTTTCGCTCTCATGCATCAACCAAGGTCCTACGAACACGGCTGAGACAGCCAAGTGTCAATGGCGTGATCAAATACACTGGACTGATTCAGACCCTGCGCCTTGTTATCGCAGAGGAAGGTGCACGGTCATTATACGGAGGCCTCAGTGCGCATCTCATGCGTGTCGTACCGAACGCCGCCGTCATGTACTCCATCTATGAGGGGATATTGAGGTGTTAGTCCCGTGATGCAAGACTAAACCTTCCTTCCTTCCATCTGCGTCCGCTTCACCTACCGACTTGACAGCAGCACCTTGCGAGATATATTCATACCCAGTTCCGATTCGCCCCAACACTACTCGCCCGCACCCACTGTGCTACATCACTTCGTACCCCACCGCACGTCCTCTCAATTTTCCACGACCAGATCGACAAAAGTAAAGCGTCTTTAGAGAGACACCGATACAGATACACTACCTATTTCAGTACTCACCTTACTTACTGCCTGGTCTGCCGCTCTATGGTTGATTCACTAATCGCTACTACTGCACCCTGCCACCCACCGACTGCTTTCTGTTTCACTCACAACCCTTGTCCCGTCATTCATCCTGTATTTTTTACACGAGTTCCTTTCTACACGTACATGCATATATATACTCTGACTGCCAGTTACACGCGGATCGTGTATCGATATATGCACGAGGAATAAACTACATATTTAACCTTTGTTCATGATACTAACCCAATCAAGGTCACGCATAAGTTGTTGCACAACGAGTAAAGAATCAACGACACGGTTTCTCGACCTTAGTGTTTATTAAATCTCGGAGCTGGCGTGGGATGCTTCCATCCCGTGAAAGGGTCAATCACTGTTCTTTAAAGGTTTCAGGCTGCATCTACTTACCTTAGTGTCCACCCGAAGAAGGTCATATGACAACTTGAAGTACTCTCAGACTCTGTCAGTGTGCGCCGCCTCAGGCTATAGGTTCTATCTGTCTTCCCATGCATGCCTGTCCAATTTCCGCTGCACACCAGCTTCTATCAATTCTACGACAGGGAAGACAACGGGCCTTTCTATATTTGATCCGGTGCCAGTCCGAAATTCCCGTGTATTCATCTGGTCTGAATATTCCCTCGCAAGCAAGATTAGCGGAATACCTGCCCTGCCATCAAGCGTCGACGAAGGATTTTGCAGCCTTCCAGGCTTTGCTTAGTCATCACGACCCGAACCCAAACCCTTGCGCTCCGCCTAGGTTTGCTCTTCTAATTTTCACTGGCCTGTCTCGCGAGGACCGAGGAGCACTAGAAATTTTTCCTTTGATAATTCTATTTCACTTTTCGAAGTGAGGTCAGGCCTGCTTCCACTGACGTACATGATCGGTCATCTTTTCTTTATTATACACCAGCCAACCAACCATGCATCAATGGAATGTACATCATCATCGTCAATGTTATTCTTTGTTGTCCTAGACACGGTGTAGAACAAGAAGCTGTCTGTCATGATTTTTACCGTCCCTGGGTCCATTCAATCGTCTGGGTATCGTCTGGCTGTGACTGAAAACCAAAGACGGATCGTACGTGATACGTTGTGATTCTCCCGTAACTTGTAGCCTCCGCCTTCAACGCTAGCGCTGATGTAACACATCTGAGAGAGGCTCTAAAACCTTTTTGAATGGGGCGTTGGGATCACGGCATGAACCCCAGACCCTGTTCTTTGGAAAACACAAACGTGCAAAACCTTAGAGGCCAGATCTGGCTACAGAAGTTTGTGCAGAACGTGTTTGTTCTTCGACAACAATGTCCATCAGATATCTCAGATGGGACACTGAAAAAGACTGTCTTGGACGGTATACCATGGGGAGGGTAGTAATCTCCGCACCATCAGCACCGGAGAAGTACATTTCAGTGAAAACATCTCTGGGCATCCCTGACCGGAAAGAAGCAGTTCTACCTGAGTCTGGGTCGTTTGCAACTGCAGCGACAACTTGTCCACCGAAGCATCGCCCAGGACTGAGTGAGTTCACGTGTCTCGGCGAGTTGCGAACAAAAAATTTGCTGTAGAGATCATCGAGAACTACCAAAGTATGTTTGACTGTCCGAGTTTGAAGACGGGCATGCTACACCGCATTGGCAAGCCGAGGCTGAGCGCTGAGGCTGTACGTGGAGCTGAGATTCAGATTGCTCCGAGAAGGTCGCGGTACTGGGAGACCGCGCAGGCCCCTTTCTGGTTCAATTTCCGAATGCAAAATGACTTACGATGTCGACAGCCTCAAGCTCGCGAGGCCGTCCAGGCTCCAGCTTCGTCCACATTACGTCGTTAGAGTCAGGGCCACCCATGTGAACGTCGCATTACCACAGGATTAAGATAAGGATAACGCTTTTTAAGAGAGGTTATAAAGAAATCAAAGAGAGAGCTGAACATTGAAGTTTGAGCCGCGTGAGTAAAGCGGATTCGGAGATTCGAGAAGCCAAACAACGCCCACAACCAGAAATAGATGTTTGTTTACCTGGCGTGCCGGCTGCCGCGTTTTCGTCTCTAACTGTATTGGTACTTTACTTCCCCACTTGGAGGGCCTCGTTGTATAAGAAGGGCGTGCAAGGCGTTGCATCTCTCCAGAAAGTCTTTTCCGACACCCCTAACCTCCTTAAAACCCCTCAAATGAAGTTTAATCTCGCTTTCGTTGCCACCGCGTTCGGCGTACTTTTTTCTGCTGCCAAGGCTCAGAGTATCAACATAGGGTTCCCCATAAATGGCGCATCTGTAACCCCAGGATCCAATCTCACTGTTGAGATAGACCGTCCAGTGAGTATCCTGTTTAACTATTCCAGCATTTCTTTTCCGACCTTTTTGTTCAGGACACCTTGTCAGGCTCGATTGAAGTAGCAGTAGTCATTGCTATCCTATCATGCTCTAGGTTTTCATTTGGTTGTATCCCTGTGGACCAAGGCATGGGCACGATCCTTTATAACGGAGCATATGATCCGCAATTTCATTTGACCGCGCCGAACGGCAAACCCCCTCACCAAAATTTCACCGTCACTGTTCCCTCAAATATTCCCAAAGGCACAGCTCAGCTCGGGGTAGCTCATGTAACGTTGATTGGGGTGAGTTCTGTAAACCGGAAAAATAGTCCTGAGATGGAAGAATTGATTGTATTTACAGGCTCTCGGTGCACCAATTCTAGAAACTCGTAACATTACATTAAACGTGGTTTAAATTTATTAGAGCTCTAAGGCGATGTGGACAACGGACATTAGCTTTGATGACACAAGTCGACACACTGCACATATATACTAGTATGTATTCTCAATTTGAACTTTGTATGTATATAATAGGACTGGGCTATATCTTCGAGGGTATCGTGAAATTGACTGACGGGATTGTCCTGATGATCAAAATATACAGCCGCAGGCAACGATAGTATGCACGACAACGATGCGCAAGATTTCGGTGCTCAATGCCAGGCCGAAAAATGTCTCTTGGTGATACTCCATGCCAACTGTGCTGCGGCCTATATCTCCCTCGAAAAAATTTAGTCTCGCATTGGACGACTGCCAACACGCTCTTTTCCCTCAAGGTCAAGATTTCTGGGGTGGAGCGCAAGCGCATTTCTGGGTATTATATGAATCAGGATGTTGCCATACGTTGTTGGAAACACATACTCGGCCTTTCTGCTTGCTTCATCCAATTTTCCATCTCCAAGCTCAAGCTCAACCTCCCCACACCCTCCATTCAACAGGA
Organism: Termitomyces sp. MG145; assembly: GCA_003313055.1. Taxonomy (NCBI): domain Eukaryota; kingdom Fungi; phylum Basidiomycota; class Agaricomycetes; order Agaricales; family Lyophyllaceae; genus Termitomyces; species Termitomyces sp. MG145. Next base: position 15,199 of record QGOB01000938.1, on the reverse strand, counting down.
ACACCCTGGCCATTCGACTCAACACACCCCAGATACGCCTCCAACTCCCTCATTCCAGCTTCTTTCCATCCTCGCTACATAAAGTGCACGCAGATGTCTCTCGAGGACCTCGGATTTCTCTCGAAGCTGTCAAGCTATGATATTCGCAGGTTCGAGATCAAGCATGGTCCGGAGGGGGAACCGAGTGCAAGGTGACATTGGAACAGGCGCAGGAGGACTTGTCCTCCAGATTTTGAGTTTGAGCGGGAAGCTCGTTGAAGCGGGCTATTTAAATGTCGTGAGTATATTTCCTCTCGATCGAAGCCGGGCTGTACAGCGATGGACACGGATCACCAATGTCGACCAGTCGAGGAAAGAGGGGAGTGCGTTATCTCTAAGAGGAGAGTACGAGGGACTATCCAAGAGATGCACCCAAACGCTTGAGGTGCATACCGTCATCGTACTCATTCATGATCGTTTGTTTCTAGCATGTTAGAGAGTCCGAAGAAGAATGCAGGGGATGCCTAATCCGCGCCGCTCTTCTGTTTGGTTGTGCGGCCGCATTGTCACATGTACGCTTTTTGTCCTATATCATGTACCCTTCCTCTCTATCACTTCAGATTTCCTAATGGATCTATCAAATCTGACGAAATCCCAATCTTAGAAGGAAGAGCAACGCCGATGCCCATATGAACTACTGCCGACAAACGCAGCATGCACCAAAGCCCACAGAGCGGGAAAGGCAGTTGCGAAGAAAAAGAAGATCACATCTTCAGTCTTAAAGGCATTGAAAGGGAAGAGCAAGTACATACATCAACTAAGCCACGTCCAAGGTATGGGTATGCAGACCACTGCTCTCACCATGACTGGATACTAAATTTAGCTTAGTACCAGTAAACACCTTAATTGTTCATTCATGTATCACCAGGGGTTAATCCACCTGGGGAATTTCATAATCAGTTAAGTGTTGGCATCAACCTCATGTTCTGAACGAGGTGTGACAAGGACTTCCTAAGTCCGACTATGATCTGGACTTTGAGGTCCTGCATGGGCAAAGTTGAGCTCTGAGACTATCAGATTATCTTGAGACTGGGTTGAAACTGCAAGAGCAACATCTTACTCGCCATTTTTTTTTTTTTTACAGATGTCCAGCTTTCTAGCCCGGAATGGACTGAGCTCACTGTCACCCCAGGTAAACCAACTTAAGAAGTTTATGTTAGATGATAACTATATACAGACAAAAGCTTAGGAACTTGCATGTTAATGTGAGCCTGGATCATAGCACAATCAAAATTCATCTTACTCAATTGTAAAACCCACTAAAGGCTACTGACACTAAAGGCTACTGAGATTTTTAGAACAACAACTGCTCACATAGTAGAGCTAGGCCAAGAAGTACATACAGTAGCTCAACAAAGTGTCCCAATGTTTCATAGTTTTTGAAAGATGACATTGACATGAAAGTTTGGAAAGAACTAAAATTTTGATTAAATCATGTAAAATACTAATCACATTGTACCTAGTATTATGTAATTTGAATCAAACTAATGGAGTAATGACCATTTTAAAATATTCACTCATTGGGACACTTTTTTGAGCATCTTTGATTTTGGTATCAAGTACCTTGTATGTCCTCCATTTGCCTTAATAACTGCTTGAATCCTTCTAGGCATGCTTTCTATCAGTCTTTGGCATACTTCTGGTGGTATTTCATCCCACTCCTTTGCAACTCTCTCCCACAATTCATGCACACCATGAGGTGTTTCATACTGCTTAAGCCAAATGTATCCAAGCATGGTTACATGACTCTGTTTATATTCCCACATGCAACTTACTTTTTTATTTCTGACTAAAATAGGGATAGATCTGCAAAGTTAGAGATGCTCAAAAAACTGTCCCAATGAGTGAATATTTATTTGATTCAAATTACATAAGCTTAAGTCTGATCCTGTAGCTACAGTGCCATAGTACCTCACATGATTTAACCAGAATTTTAGGTACTCTCAATCTTCCATACCAATGTCATCTTTCAAAAAGTATGAAATATTGGGTCAAATTTGCCCTCTGAGTAGTCTGTTAAGACTGCCAAGTGCCCTGAGTTGCTCTTGCAACTATAGTGGTCATTATCAAATATTTCAACATCTACTAACTTGTTGTCAAAGAGCCAACTACTCCCTTGTTCACTACCTTCTTCAGCAACACTGCTGGTCCCTTCTGACTCTGACTCCTTTTCATTGTTGGCATTATCCTTGTTACTGACTACAGTGTGCACTGCTTGCACCTAAATGTGTCCCCATGTCCTGTATTTAGGACATTGAGGAGAGTTAGCAAGGTCCACAGCTAAAGCACTCAATCTTGGCTTCAGCTGACTTTGCCATTGGCTTCTTCCCTTTGATGGAGAAATTTTCTTTGTATTTATGAGGGACAGTTCTTATCCCTGAAGCTAAGCCTTGGCTTCAACTTGTTCTATCCTCCAGGACAAAGCCTTTCTCCAATGCAATGCTTCTCATTGTCCCATATTACTGGTCATGTTTTTGCAGGCTTGATATTCTCATTTTTGTGCCCTGCACTAATTTGCAGTTTTAGCAAACTCTTTTGCTTATTATTCCACATAAGCTATGCTGCTCATAGTGTTCTGCAGTCTGGAGCAACTGCTCATAATGGACAGCATATGCTAAGAACTCTTCAACTGTATGAATCTTTGGTGAAAGATTATTGTTGTGGATAAGCAACCATTGCATTGCTGACAGGATCCCATCTAGGAATGCTTGTCTAATTATATATCCATCTAGATATACAGCCATATTTTGAGCATGCTCATGCAGCATGTCATAGAATGTCTGTACTTCAGCCTTCTTGCTGTAGACTGCTTTCTCAGATGCTTCTCAAACATCTTGCATTGTTGATGGATCAATAAAGTGGTCATACAGCCCTAATGGGACATCCTTAAACATTCAGTCTTGGACTGCTTGATTGATATGTAAAATATGGTGTCTATAACAACTCTTTGCTTTTCCATTGAGAAACTCTTGCATGACAAAGACTTGTCATTGATTCATGTCATCTTCACTATAGCTGCATGCTGCAAGGTGATAACACAAATCAATGACCAATCCTCCAGCTAGAAGAATTTGTGGCCTTCACTATACAGCTTTATATTTTTAATCTCAGATTTCCAAGGCTTCACTACTTCTAGAAAGTTGAAACATACTCTCAGAGCATCATCTACCAATCAAGTCAATCAATTGTGCATATTTTCTGTGTGTGCTTGAGCAGCATCATCTACTCCCAGAGTTTTCTCCCAAGGTTTAAGAATATTGAGCATTGAAAAATAGATGCACTTTGCATTGGACAAGTCGCAACTGCTCATCTTCACCTGATGACTCTTTGTCTGCACTGTCTGGCTGCTTTCTTAGCAGGTTTCTTCTGTTTTGCCCACAATGGTGATCACAATCCTCTGCTACTTTCACTACTGCCCTCAGACAGTTGTCCAGCTCTGGACTTCTTTTGTATGTACTGTTGTCACATATTGTCAACTGGCATGACACCATTTGGCCCTTCAAATACAATTCCTTGGTCTTCAATCCTAGACTTACCATAATTCCTGTCTTGGTTTTGTATCTGTTGGTTAATTTACCTGGTTGGCTATAGGTTCTGCCATTGGCACACATAACACCAGCAATGTTCTTCCTGCAGGCTCTATTTTTTGCTGTTTAGGCTGAGAGATAGCATCACTAATTCCCTCATGAATAGTCAGAATATTGACTGTGGAAGTTTGCAGGGAGTACTGTTCTCTGGTAATGTCTCAGCCTGAGTGGCAGCTGCTCTTTGATGCACAAAGTCTTCTTGAGACTCATTAAGATTCTGTCATGCATTCAATTGTTTCATAGCTTTATATATTGCTGAGGCAGGTTGCACCAGATTGTTTTATAGTCTACTAATTCCATTGGAGTGATTAGGCTATGCTTAGCCTTATGCTCTATGTACTGTTGTACTTTTAGCTCAAACACTTGAATAAACAATTGAATATATTCATTGGTACTTTCAAATCAGGTTGCACTATCACAATGCTGCATCATGTAAATGTGCTTGCATTGACTCTCTGAGTGGTTAAGGATATTTTCCAACACTATCTTTATCTATACTCTTAGCATAGATAATCTTTCTTCAAATGTTGGATGTTTCTACCCTTTTCAGGAAAGTATGCTGGATTGAGTTCAGTTTGAGGAAAAATTTCTTCTTTTAAGGAGGATCACTTCTGTGGAGTCACTACAGCTTGCCGTTTGCATGGCTCAAAGCTTATACAGGCTGATATTTCACTCTTTTTAGAGTTTTCTAATTGCATTGCTGAAAATAGCAAGCTCTGGGCTAATTTCTGACATTGGAGCTACCTCATTATGCTGCTATATTCATAGAATCCTCCTTCAACAATGCAACTCAGAATGACACTGAAGTGTTTAGGCTCCTGAGGCTTGTTTTTCAGTGGAAATTCAGTTAACACATTTGATTTAGTATCTTCAGAGTTCACAATGTTGAGCATTCACTTCACAGATAATCCTCCAAGCATTCCATACTCCTTACTAACCAGATATGTGTGAAGTTCTTGACCTTCTTCTCTTTTTAACAGTGGCACTTAGTGTGATGCATTAGATGCCTCACCTGCCTTTCAGACCTTGTCCAAGTTGAGCACATCTAATGTTGCTAATTGCAATAGATTGTCCATGTCAACTTGCAAAGGTCTGTGCCATAGAAGGTGATAGAGTTTGAAAATTTTGAACATTTGCTGAAAGCTTTAGAACTGGATAGTTCAAAAAAGTGTAACTTTGTTACATGGTTTAAAGTCTTTTGATTCTTACTTTATACAAATGAACTAGACAGCATCTAGAGTTATGACTATTTATAGCAAGAATAGAAGAACTAGTTACAATTATATAATGAATAGAATTTGATAGTCAGCATGATTATGCTGATAGGATAAGATAGACCAAATATAAACAAAGTAAAGTCAAGACTGTGAGTATAGTACATGCCTAGTTACAGGCAGCTCCTCTACTCTTGCTCCTTAGGTGACATCAGTGGTTGATGCTTCTGGCATTGACTCTGGCTGTTTTGCTAACAGAACAGCATGACTATCCTGATCCAAGGGCATGGTTATGGCTTGTAATCTCATGGTCATGCTGCTACTGCAATAAATGAAAATAAGTACCAGCAAAGTTGATGTTGATGATCTCAAAGCTGATAAGCTTCAAGGACCCATGTTCTAGGCTTGAAGTCTTTAGCATATGGACAAGTACCAGTGTTAAGAACTCAAAAAAATGTAATGGTATTACTGGGTTTGTTTATTGTTCATATAAGAAGTATTCCAACCATTAAAATTATTGTATGTAATGTAAAACAAGTTATGCTTATATCATACAAAATGTCAGTGGTAAATTGTAAATATAAATGTAATGATTGTAAATAATGTAATTATTATTGTAATTACAAAGCATAGCAGATTGTTTCATTTGGTTATTGGATAAAGGCTTATAAAGATGTAGTAATGTGTTATCAGAATGTATGGCTAACAGCTTTTCATTTTTGAATATCATTGTGTAGGTATGTATATATATTTATATGTGTATATATTCATAATATGTCAGTAACAATGCTTACATAGGATGTGGTTCATAACATTGTGCCCACTTTTTTCCAAATATGCAAGAAGCAAAATTTACATGATAAGAGGGGTGAGATGAAATAATAAGAGTAGTGAATGGGGTATATAATGTATTAGTAGCATAAGCAGAGACATGCATCAACTGAAGTGTAGTGGAAGATAGCACAATCCAACCATTCTCTTGGCAAGTCCACATAGTATGTTGGGCATCCCACACTCTCACAGACTTGTCATCTGACCCAGACAAAATGCACTTACCATCTGATGAAAATGCAATAGTACTGACCCCTGAAGTGGGGCCATTCACTTTGAATAGCTGAGCACCATTGGAGGCATTCCACAACTTTACAGATTTGTCATCTGATCCAGACACTATGCACTCCTCATGCAGTGAGAATGCAATAGAATTGACTCCAAAAGTGTGGCCATTCAACTCTTGCAGCTGTGCACCATCACTGAAGGCATCCCACACTCTCACAGAATTGTCATCTGACCCAGACACAATGCATTTCCCATCTGATGAAAATGCAACAGATTTGACCCATGAAGTGTGGCCATTCAACTTCTGCAGCTGTGCACTACTGGAGGCATCCCACACCCTCACAGATTTGTCATATGACCCAGACACTATATACTTTCCATCTGGTGAAAATGCAACAGAACCAACACCAGAAGTGCAGCCATTCAGCTCCTGCAGCTGTGCACCACTGGAGGCATCCCACACCCTAACAGATTTGTCCTCTGACCCAGATGCAATGCACTTTCCATCTGGTGAGAATGCAACAGAAGTGACTTGTGAAGTGTGTCTATTCAACTCCTGCAGCTGTTCACCACTAGAGGCATCCCACACCCTCACAGATTTGTCTTCTGACCCAGACACAATGCACTTCCCATCTGGTGAAAATGCAACAGAAATGACATTTTCAGTGTGGCCATTCAACTCCTGCAACTGTACACCACTAGAGGCATCCCACACCCTCACAGATTTGTCATATGATCCAGACACAGTCCACTTCCCATCTGATGAAAATGCAACAGAATTGACCCTAGAAGTGTGGCCATTCAACTCCTGCAGCTGTGCACCACTAGAGGCATCCCATATTCTCACAGATTTGTCATATGACCCAGACACAATCCACTTCCCATCTGATGAAAATGCAACAGAACTAACACATGAAGTGTGGCCATTCAACTTTTGTAGCTGTGCACCACTTAAGGCATCCCAAACCCTCACAGATTTGTCATATGATCCAGACACAATCCACTTTCCATCTGATGAAAATGCAACAGAATTGACCCATGTAGTATGGCCATTCGACTTCTCCAGCTGTGTACTGCTGGAGGCATCCCACACCCTCACAGATTTGTCTTCTGACCCAGACACAATCCACTTCCCATCTGGTGAGAATGCAACAGAAGTGACCTCTGAAGTGTGTCCATTCAACTCATGAAGCTGTGCACCATTGGCAGCATCCCACACCCTCACAGAGTTGTCAAATGACCCAGACACAATGCATTTTCCATCTATTGAGAATGCAACAGAACTGACTAAAGATGTATGGCCATTCAATTCCTGAAGCTGTGCACCACTGGAAGCATCCCACATCCTCACAGATTTGTCATCTGACCCAGACACAATACACTTCCCATCTGGTGAGAATGCAACAGAACTGACCCCAGAAGTGTGGCCATTCAACTCTTGCAGCTGTGCACCACTGGAGGCATCCCACACCCTCACAGATTTATCATCTGACCCAGAAACAATGCACTTTCCATCTGCTGAGAATGCAACAGAACTGACTAGAGAAGTATGGCCATTCAACTCTTGCAGCTGTGCACCACTGGAGGCATTCCACACCTTGATAGATTTGTCATATGATCCAGACACTATGCACTTCCCAACTGATGAAAATGTAACAGAACAGACTCCAGAAGTGTGGCCACTAAACTCCTGTAGCTGTGCACCACTGGAGGCATCCCACATCCTCACATATTTGTCCTCTGATCCAGACACAATGCACTTCCCATCTGGTGAGAATTCAACAGAAGTGACCTCTGAAGTGTGCCCATTCAACTGCTGAAGCTGTGCACCACTGGCAGCATCCCACACCCTCACAGAGTTGTCAAATGACCCAGACACAATGCACTTCCCATCTGGGGAGAATGCCACACAAATAACTGCACTTATGTCCAATATGCTGACTTTATGCATTGTCAGTCTTTTTTTACCAATCAAATCTGGAATGGAGGGAAAAAACTTCTTCCATCCTTGTATCAGGTTGCTATTGTTAAACCATGTTGCCAAGGCTGAAATATATAAATGTGGTGTAGACAATACTGCTGGGCTTGCTGCAAATTCAGCAGCAAAATTAGCTGTCTCATTGATATTATGTATGAGAGTCAAGTGGTTGTCATTTTGCTAATTTCATAACATTAATATTTTGAAAAGATCAACATTATAACTTTCTTACCCTTGTAATACACCCAAGAACTTGTTGAAGCATGAGATGACACTCTCTTGATGATTTCAATAAATTCATAGCCTCAATCCAAAAAAGAACATGAATTGTAAGGAAATTTTCTATCCTGTCTACAATATTCTTGTCTTCTTCAAATTTTGCTTTAACTATATGTTGTGCCCAGTGATGACATGTATATTGCAAAACATCTGATAATTGCTCCTTAATACAAGTCTCAAGGTTTGGTACTTCAGAATCATTTAAGAATGATGAAGGTAAGTTGCACATATTGAAGTGAAGTTCCTTCAGCATAATATCAAAGCACTTGTGGGCAAGTTGAGCATGCTCAGAGGCTACATCACAGGACATGTCCATGTTATAACTTGAAGAAGTGCCAGGATGTGTCAGATAAATTTTAGATGATTGTGTTTGAGCAAAGATAAAGTCTGGAAATGAAGCATGGTACCAGAAAACCTTGTCATCTTTAATATAGAGAACAGCATGGAGCTTCTGAACAAGATCATCAGCTCGCTCTTTCATGTCATTTACATCTGTAGGATTAAAGAGGAGACTTGCAACAATGGAAGTAGATACACGTTCCTCTGCACAGAGAATAGTATGCAGGATTTGTAAGCGTGCTGGAATAAGATCTTTGGCAATTTGAAATGCTTCATGCAGTATTTGACAATATAAATTATCAATTGGTGCTATTGCTTCTGATAACTGTGGAAATCCTGAGTATGTCATGATCTCTGATGAGTTATTCAGTTGCTTCATTAGCTCATACTGTTCTCCTGATGTTGATCCTGATAATATATATTTCACAGCTGTTGAAGCATAGATAAAAAGGCTATTTGCCTTCTTTCTAAGCTTATCAAGTTCACCTGTATTTTGAAACTTTGGAAGTGCATCATGCAAGTATGTCATAATATCTGTATCAGCCTGCTCTTTAGCTACATCCTGAAGGCGGCAAATTGAGTTGGATGGAAATGAGTTGCATAATTCAGCAAGATCATAATCTGGCCGGCTTGTAACAAGAAACTTGAGCCCTTTCAAATGACCATCTTTAATAGTAATAAGTAATTCTTTCAGAAATTCTGATCCTCCTTTTCCTTCAATCTCATCCAAGGCATCAATAACTATAAGGTATGGTGGTAGGTCTAGAGAACGATATTTGATAGATTTTTTCCAAGGGCCTACCAAGAGTCCTTGCATTTGTTTTGACAGTTGTTTGTTAATAGACTGTTTGTTCATGGCAAACAGAGATTTTGCAAAACTCTGTGAACTAAAAGCTAACTGATAAACAATAGTAGGAATGATATTTTTTTGACTTCTTGTATCTTCAAACAGCCTAGAACAGAAGAAGCTGGCTTGCAAGGTATTTAACACACCATTGCCCTGATCAAAATCATGAGCTATAGTATAAGCAATGGTGGATTTTCCTGATCCAGCATGGCCAGTCAGCCAAAAAACCTGTGCACTATCAGATGATGAATCTTGAGCCCAATTATGGATTTGTTCAAGAATTGCAACACATGTGTTTAGTGTGCAAAGTCTATGAGACAATTTTTGTACATCACCAGAATTAGCATCATACATTGCTCTGTCAGAATGAGGCCAGTTATTTAACTGCATTTTCTAATCCACAGGTCACTTTAGCACATTGGCATTTTTTAGTTTAAAGTACTTACATCAAATAACTGATACAAATCTTCAATGTTCTGGTCAATTTTCAGAGCAAGTCTCATCTAAAATATATTAATGCACAATTATTAAAATGTTTATATAAAATATCACACCTGGAAATCCTTTGTCTGCTCATCAATGTATTTGAAAATACCATTGATTTTTGATCTGTTCTGTTCATTCTCCAATATTTTCTTCCATGTTCCAGTCTTGGACATTTTATCAAGATCATTGAGCTTATCAACAAGTTTTCTAAAAAAAAAAGTCAGCCACATTATAGAAGCTAATATAATTAAACCCACTTGTCAAAGTCTTTCATGTATTCATTTGAAATTACATTCTTATCATCAACATCTTTCAAAATATTTAGACGTTCTCTGATGCTTGTGATCAACACATCCAATTCATCATTATTATCAGACACAGCCTATAATGAAATTCAGTGGATGCATTATAAAAAATCACTATGACTTACATTTTTCAGTTCAATCAAAGTATTCACAATATTAACAGGAACTTGGAATGGTGTTCCAGCTAGCGAATCTTTAGCCTTCTTGAGCAAGAGCTCAACACCAATCCAAGCTAGTTTGAACCCATCTTTCATCATGCACCTGAACCATTGTCTCTGGAAGAAATTTCTTGAGGTGCAGCCACAGTAAAATTACCTCCTTTAAATATGTATTTATTTAGTCTTACTGCCCACTATATATATAGCTAATACCACTAACCTATATCTGCTCCCTCATTATTAGAATTTAATGAAGTCTCAAGTTGAAAAGCAGCTGAAATTCCTTCAGGGAATCACTCAACACTTGACAAGTCAATGACATAGCTGATATTTTACCTGATGTGGCATGGTCCCCTACAATTGGTGGAGTGACTAAAGAGCTCATGATAGTAGAACCTTGAAATTAAAAGACAGTTCATAATCACTTGCAATATATGAGATTGGTGATAACATACTAGTATAGACCAAAGAACTAATCGGCTGAGAAGTATCCATAGTGATTTCTTCTAGTAGCATATGAGTCTTGAACAATAGAGAAAACAGATCCACTACTTACTGATTTCTGTACTACCTCCTGCGGTAATGAGAACAGTCAACAGCCACATACAGGTATGCTTCAAGTTGTTGATGCTTACCGGTACCTGCTGCTTCATTGGCAGACATCGAAGACAAAGGACTTGCAGTAGGTAACCCTTTGATGCGTGTTCAAACCAGAAGGGTTAACCAGATGGAACTAGCACTCACTGGATACCTCATTTCCTGGTGTCGACGGAGCAGTTGATGGAAGCGCGGATATAGGAACTTGGAGGAGATTTAGACGCCCTCGCGCTGCTGATAATTGACCTGGCTACTTACGAACAGGTGATGAATAACGACTTTTGGGAAACATGGAACGGAGCCCTCGAATGAACTTCTTTGAGGAATTGTCTTTCTGGTTTGCGAACATGTTTCAGCAGTTGCGAAGCAATGAAATACGAGCGAGATGAATGATAGCGATAGAGTGCCACGAGTACACCTGTCATGGATGTTCCCATGGTCCAAGTATGGTCAGCAGGACGATCGTCCAATGTGCTGACCACGCACCTGAGCCTGAGATGTATGCTGGCCGGATCGTTTCAACGCGCTGCGCGGCATTTTCCCATCCAGACTCGGTCCGACTGGCTTAACACGTTACATCTACACTTGCCTTAGTACTCGATCGGCGTTGTTATGCAATTGTAAATGAGCAGTCCTGCAAGCCTTTTGCTGTACTTGCAAGGTCGATGACCCCAGAGGTCGAGTGAAGTGTCCTGCCAGCGCAAACACCGTGCCATTGTTAAACAGCGCAAGCAGCGCGAGATGGGCAGCGATATGTCCCCGCAGCCCGTAGACTTTTGCTTCCACGCTCCTCCTCTCAACCTCGGCCCTTCCTACCCCCTCGAGCTCTCCCAGAACAACAACAACAAATCCAGCAGCAGGCACAGCAGTAGGCCGCTGCAGCAGCAGCAGCTGCTGCCGCAGCGCTCTGCCCACCCCCTTCGGACGTAGGTATCATCGAGTCTAGAGCGTGCTTTCATCGTCCCCTCTTTAGGACCTTTAATCGCGAACAGGGTCCGTCCCTCAAGTTCAGGCAGCACCGCAACCGCGGCAGATACAGCGACGACTAACACTGCTACCACACATGCAGTGCAGCGATCGATCCTCATAACAAGCACGTCTTCAGTGTCTCATGATGGCGATTTTGGTGCAGATGATCTGGATTCCGGGTAGAGGTACGGTCTCTTTTAATCCTGGCTGGCTTTTTTTTCTTTTTCTTCTCATGTCTACTTTATTTTCAATTATAACTGTCATTTTGACTGCGCGCGACGCCTAATCTGAGACGTTAACATCAATCATTTTGAAGCCTGTGGTGGTGAGCGACCATATTCATGGCTGCGATATTCAGCTATCGTGGTATAACAACCTTCGATCGCAAAGACCACCAGGAATATGTCATTGGTATAACCGAATCAATTTCTAATTGAACGCCTTGAAGTATAGAGTTTGAACCGGTAGTGAAAATCTCGAGATTTACTAGTCGAATCTCACTATTAAGACTCGGGTCCTGAATAAACTTGACATCAGACGTACGGCCTAGAGCCACTTCCTGCAAGATGAGAGCATATGGACAGAACTTGGACTTGGTTACTACATTGTGCATTTAATTTGTGCTCGTTCATGCATCTTATCCTGAATTCGCAGCGGCTGTTTCAGCTAATGTCCGCAGTCAGTGACTTCCAACTCGATGTCGGAGATTGTGACCCAACATTAGTTATCTTATCAACTCTAGCTTTCGACTCCCATCTTTCCTACCCTGAAAAAGCCTCTTTTTCTACGTATATATATATTTCAGGAAATCCAGTAAACAAGCGGTAACAAACATGTTATGTAATTTCTAACTCGTTTTTCTCAAGTTATACATAAAATTTATTTTGAAAGCAGAAAAAAAAAATTAAAGAATCACAATGCCTTTCCTTGAGATAAAAGAAAATTCACTTCAAAAGAATTAATCATATTTCAAGTCTTTTTTCTCTGAGAAGAAATTGATGTTTGTCTTATAGTGTTCCTTTGTGAAACATTTCAAGTGTTTTTCAGGTGAAATTCTTTGTTTTTCTCACAAAAGATATATTAGAAAGACTTGGAATTTTCCATGGGAAACATACATTAGTAAATTCTTTAAAAACACAGATTAGAAACATATGTCATGTTGATGAGCATATTGCTCATTATACAATGCATGACATACCATCAACACTGTGGAATTGAGTAGTGTGCCACTTTGCTATACATCCCCCAAACAAATTTAGTCTGAAAACTGATTATTGGTGCTTTGACCAGATCAATATCAATGACACAATTCATAGAGAGATACATACATATAGGATGTCCAAATCTGTATGTGCATGGCAGATATACATATGTAGAAATGTAATATTGACAGAATGCATGAGGTAGGTTATGAATTATGCAATGTACATACCAGATGAACTCAATGACATATCTGGAATGGATCTTGTCCAATGTGGCACATCCATAGCTGTGAGTTGTGTTTTCCTCATTACAGCCCATCTTGTCAGCATCAAACAGGACTGAGCTAAACATTGTCAGTGACCCTGTGTGCATGTCCAAACTGTCCTCCATCCTTCTGGTGGCTCTGTCTGCCTCTTCCTTAATGATAGAAACTGGAAATCTGCAGTGGTCAGATCAAGCTGCACATTAGCAGCCCAACAATGCATCTGTATGTAAAATCCCTTGTCCAGAACAAATTCATCCATGGATAAGTAAGCGAGGAGAACAGGCAATGAAGGAAAAGGGGTAGGGATAGACAACCAAGAATGAATGCCAGATAGAAGGTTGAGCATAAATTGGAAGGGCAGAGGATTGTCAATTTAATTGGAAGCAGTGCAGACAGATGCATGGAAGGAGTGTCAGGACCCACTCATTTTCAACTCCCTCCAACCCCAGGAACACCTCTGCCTTCACATAACAAATGCACACTGTGTCACCTCAGCACATCACCAGATCACTTGGCCATCAGGCCATGCATCAATGGATCATCAGCTACCCAGTTTGCTGAGAATCACTAACCCTGGTGATAGGGCAGCTACCTGTTTGCACTCTTATTAAGTAAATATACACACTATTTTTGACTTCCTACTAGTATATCTGTGTGATGTGAACTACCCAGAACAACCAAGTACTCTGCAGTTCTAGCCATGATGGAGGAATAATCCCTCAGTCAGTAGTACAGGCAGTACTTGAGTATCCCTGTGCTAAACACAGCTACACTACCTACTAGGTTGGAATAGTGGGCAACCTGGTAGATGATTCCCTGTCCACAGAGCTTAGGAGCATCTGCTGTTTAGTAAACCAAAGCTTAGAAAGAGTAGGCAACAATAAGCAACACTTGCAGCAGTCTGCATGACAAAAGGCTTCTTACATTACCAGTCAGCAAAGGAGGGTACTCCAGGACTGGGGCATGGTTCACTAAGCTAAGGGTGTGGACTTGAGGATCTCTGGGCCAGAGGAACAATTGAAGATGGAGCAATTAGAATTGGAGTCACAGTGCTATGCCAAGGCCAGAAAATAGGCTAGGATTGTGGGTTGGACCTCCAGTCATCCATGGCATGCATAGCTGAAACTTTATGCCTTGGGTCAAGGGCACTCCCCTGCTCAGAATAGACATGAAAAGCTTTGAAACCCAATCAGGAAGCCTTATATGTTTTGGCAGACATGTGACATTGTTTCCATAGAGAAAGATATCTAAATGGAGGTGTGTAATACCCTGAACCCAGCCAAGGAATGACAACACATAACCTGGCATGTTTGATTTATTTGTGGAAGCAGGATTGTTAGCAATGAGAACAACAATATCAAGAATGACAGGATACACACCATACTTCCTTTTGTATGGAAGACATCTGTTCTTTGCCTTTGACTTGACTGACAATTACTTGGAAAGCCTTGAATGGGATCAGATAGGAACTACAAAGGAGCTGCTTGCAATTTGGATGCAGTAGCTTGTGTATTGGAATGAAAAGATAATGGTTGCTCTGGAGAAGCAGAAAAGAGAGGAAAAAGGCTGTGAATGCATTCACCAAGAAATATTGACAGTTCCTATCAAGTGGGAAGTTTGCAGTTGGGATGTGGGTATTGATTCACAAACCCTGGCTGGAGGGTCAGAAAGGGCACAAATTTGCCTTGCATTGGGTGGGGCCACTCATTGTTCATTGCCAAATTAAAGAAACAATGTATCAGTCATGAAAACTGGATGAGACAGTGATGCATGGTTCTGTTGCAGCAAATAGGCTGAAAATATTCGGGAAAGCGGACTGCGGGGATATCGACATTTTGATAACTCGCCCACCGGATGACGGGACAACGCACGCA
>QGOB01000937.1:0-26802 GCA_003313055.1 Termitomyces sp. MG145 | reverse complement strand
CTTATGCTACGCAGGCCAGCACCTAGCGTAGTTACAAAGTTTCTACAAAAATACTGGTCACACTCAAAAGGAGCTGTCAATGCTGATGTGCTATAACCAAGCCACAATCATTGTCACAAAGGAAGCTCAGTACTGCTCACAAACCAAGAACATACAACAAAAATATCACTACCTCCAAGACAACCTTGTAGGAAATGGCCAGGCCATGGTTTGACTTATGGCATTCTACAGGTACTTAATATCAGTTTGTTATCATCCCTATAATGCAAACTAGCATGCTACGGCATTCTACAGTGTTCTACAGGGATTGCTCAGTCTGACACCACCTTGTTATGCACCTTGGTTGCCCTCCAATTGTCATCCACCTCCATGTAGACCACCTATTGTGCTTGTGGCATCATCATTCCCCATAGTATTTGCATTTGCATTGGCTGTTGCACAGGTCCAGTGGGACATGGCATCAGGTAAAACTGCAGGAAGAGTGGTGGGGCCTGGCCAGATTGAGCAGAGTTCTGCCCAAACTGGGTCATGGCTGGGTATGCCACCATACTTGGCATCAGTACTGATGCACTTGTGCTACCCATTGTATGCTGCTCCCCCCTGCACCAGAACTCTGTTGGTTCTGCACTGAGGTGTGATATGTAATGACAAAAGAAGACATACAAAATGTGATGTAACTCCAACACAGGACCCATGCTCTCATTGCGCCATACTTTCTGACAAAGTTGCAGGATGGGCTGGGAGCAGAGAATATGTTCATTGCAACATGTTATTGCTTCTGCAGCAGAGTGTGGGTAGCTATGGAGGATCACACTGTTGAAAATAATGGTAGCTTCCAAGAATTATTACATTAATCAAATAATTGATCAAAATTGCAAACTCAGAAGACACACGATATTTGGGTGGTGTCCAGAAACTAAACCTCATGTGTCCATTCACCCAAAATGGTTATACAGGGACAGGCAGAACTGGAAGATTGTAGCATTGGAAGATGTAACAATGATATTTCACCATTTTTGAGTATGAGGAGATTGAGAAAGTTGCAGGGGACAGCGTTGATATGACCCAGGCAGCGCTGGCTGCCCGACACCGACAAGTCAAACCAAGCACGTGACATCAGCATGTGACCACTCCCAACTGACCGCTAACGACACCAACCATTACCGACAATCACCTTAACGACCAAGCTGACCTTTGTCAATCCAGCCCCCTCTATGGCCCCTGACCGGTGGCCAGCAATTGATTGTAACTGCATTACCAATGACCCAACAATTGTAAACTTATTTTCATTTACAATTTTCTCTTACAATTTTCTTTCTCGATCTACTTACAATTTTCTTATATTACTTACAATTTTCCTATTCAATAGCGGCACCCAACATGTGCTATCACATGCAACCACTACACTTACTATCTCTTACCAGTTTCCCCTTTTGTTGTCTTACGTACCTATAAATACTGCCCTGTCAGTAGCTAAACATCATTGAATCAGACCAGAGTCTAGTCCCCATTTCAGACTACGCTTCAGATCTTGTTCTTGCTCTCACTTCGTTAACGGCTGATTTGGGTTTACCCAGTCCAGTCTCCCTTCATTTGCTTGCTCAGCTTAACAGTCACGTTAAACTTAGCACTTGTTGCCTTTGTTACGCGCCATACGGGTGCCCTTGCTTCACCTTTGTTAAAGCACTATACAGGTGCCCTTGCTTTGCCTTCATTAATGCTAGCACCTACGGCTAGCAACTCGTATATCTCTGTTAACTCTTCCTATATTTCTTAATGACTTTCTGGGTCTTCACAGATCTCCCAAAACCACTGCAATTTGGTAGCAACACTAATGGCCACACTGTTATCTCTTACCGTTGCCTCACTTCCTTACCAACTTCAACCTCACAACTCCTTACTGGGTTTCTGGGACTTTGCTTGACTCCTCTCACACACACGTAACGCTACTACTTGCTAGCTACCCTATCTAGTTGGTCTTGTTGGTTGTTTCCTGCATGGCAGCTAGGTGGCAAGTCAGCGCATCATTTTGGAGCCTACTGCAAGGGGTTTTATAGCAAAATTCCACTGGAAACTCACCTCCAGGCCAAAAACCACCCACATCTTGTTACAGAATCTTTGCTCCCCATTATCTCTTTTGACATTCCCCCTCCTTTGCCGTTAACACCCTTAACAACTCCGCCTTGTAACCTTGAAGAGGAACTCACTACCACTAGGGAACTTCTCGACGTTAACAAACTCCTAGAGAACTTCCCAGGCCATCACATTGACAACTTCCTCAACACACCGCTACCGCTGTTATCTCCCGATCCCTACTCCCCAGTTCAACCTACCACACCTTTACCGACACCCATCAACCCTGCCGCCATGGGTGATGTCCGTCTTTCACAACATATGCCACCCCGTAACGACTCTACTGCACCTAAATGGGACAAGAGTTGCCTGCGAGAGCTTGCCCAGTACTTCCGCGAGCTTGAATATCTCTTAGTGGACTGCGCCGTTAACGATGATAACTAGAAAGAGGAATACACCGCTTGGTACGTATTGTATGATATTGCAGAGACCTGGCTTGGCTTGCCAGAGTTTAGCGACCATACCTATGCCGAGTGGAAGATAGCGGTCTTTCGTTTATATCCTGGCACTGAGGAATCTGCCCGTTACACTCTCCAGGACCTCAAGCGACTCGTTAACCAGACCTTCTCTGCCAGTATCACTACTCTTGGACACTTCTTGGACTACTATAGGGACTTCCAGCGCCTGGCGCGTTGGCTTCTAGCTAAAGGAAAGATCTACCAAAACGAGGAACACCATTTATTCCAGCAAGGCATACCGACTTTGTTATGGTCCAAACTCGTTCACCGTTTAGAAATCACACTTCCCAACCATCACCCGGAGGACCCCTATGAGGTAGACCAAGTCTTTGAAGCTGTCAAATGGGTTCTAAAGGGTACCAACACCGCCACAACTTTGAAGAAACTGACGACCGCTAATGCTAAGACCCCTACCGTTAACACCGCTGCCCCTGTACCAACTACCATCATTAAAAAGGAACCTCTTGACATCGCTGCCACCACTATTGTTAATGCTCTGGCATGCATGGAGGAAAAGATGGCCACATTGACTGCTGGTAACAGCTCTCAGTCCCACGTCTCCCAACCTCCTAGTGACAGCTGCCACTTCTGTGGCAAAACCGGTCACACTATGGTACGAGGCAATTGCGTTAAGCTGGAAAGCTTCATCGGTCAAGGCAAGATCTGTCAGAACCACGAAGGCAAAGTTGTCTTACCATCTGGCGCTATGATCCCTAACTATATTGGCAAATGGCTCTACATGGAACATATCAACAAATGGCACAGGCTTAACCCCAACCAGCTTCTTACCGGCTGCCTTTCCGCTAATGCTAACCCTGATGTGGAACAGCTCCAAGGCATGTCACAGACCTTTATCCACAAGGTCTTGCAACCAGAAACTGTTGGCCCTGGGATGTTATCCAGGGAAGAACGTGTCGCTGCATTAGAACGGGAACTCTATGCTCTATGTTGCCCCATGGAAGTCTTCAATGGTATTGAGATCCCTCATGCTAAGGGATATCAACCGGTTCCCCCTAAAACTGCTAATGACTCCACCGCTACCAGTTCTGCTGCCGCTAACAAACAATCAGTCCCTGCCCCTGCTCCTGCCGCTAACAAACGTCCTGCCTCTACCTCTGCTACCAGTACCGCTAAAGCCCCTGAGCCGCCAGTCATTAACCATGTCCCCACGGTCAATCCTCCAGTTCACCCTTATTCCAGTATCTCGTCTTGCTATCAGCCCCCGACCAACCAAAACTTTGGCGCTCTGGACAAGCGACCTGACCCTGCTTACCGGAGTACGGCCCCCATTTACAATATCAAACAGTCCAAGCAGGTTTTTGACCGGGTACTCTAGACCAAGCTTACTGTCTCTGTCGGCAAACTTTGCTCCCTCTCTAACAACATCCAGAACCAGTTCAGAAATGCCGTTACGCCTAAACAAACTGCGTCTCCTAACGTTACCGCTTTCCAAGAGTCTACTGACATCCTTGACAATGCTCTGCCTTCCTTTTCCCTTAACAACACCCCCACTACCAACTCTCCGCTTACTGATGCCGCCAGAGCCCAAGTCACCTCAATAGATCCCGTTGAAGCCTATATCAAGTCTCTACCACCTGGTGAGGAGCCAGTTACATTAACGGTTGTCCAGGAATCCCAGGAAATTTGGTCTATCATGCTCCTGGTCGATAACCATGAGGAAATTGAGTGTGTAGTGGATAGCGGCTCCCAGATCATATCCATGTCTGCCAAAGTCGCTAACTATCTTGGTGTATCCTATGACCCCAGCATCATTCTGAACATGCAGAGTGCTAACGGTACTATGGACAAATCTCTTGGTCTAGCTTGTAATGTCCCTTGCACCGTTGACGGTATCACGCTGTACCTTCAGATCCATGTTCTACACTCTCCCGCTTACAATATTCTGCTTGGCCACCCCTTCAATGTCCTTACCAAGAGTACCGTTGACACCCTTAGCAAAACAGAAACTATGATAACAATAACGGACCCTAATACTGGACTTTGTTGCACCATCTCTATATTTCCTCGCGGTCAGCACAAGCAACAAAAGGTTCAGCCCAAGTATAGCGCCTAAACCCCTCATTCCTATTGACTACAAATCTGACAACCCCGTTATCTTAGCGGTCCACATGTCCTACATAGCAGTCAGTTTCTACCTTTGCCAGTGCACTACCAACAATTTCAAACAATGTCGCTATAACCGTTTTGGTTCCATCACTCTTAACAAATGCAAAGCTTGCTTCAGTCAGCCCAAGCTCGAGCTTTACGGTTTGTACCAAGCCCTGCAGGTGCTATGCATGTACCTCCTAGGCATTAGGAATCTTATTATTGAAGTCGACGCCCCACTACATTAAAGGTATGCTGCAGAACTCTGACATTCAGCCTTCCGCTAGTATGAGCCTATGTTCCACTTTGAGCTCGTATACGTTAAAGGAACCTTCCATGGACCTGACGGACTTTTGCAATGACCGCTACAGCCTACTGACCCTCCCCCAGATGATACCAACAACGACATCTTTGAAGATTGGGTCGACCATATGCATGGGTTCATGCACAATGTTCAGTTACCAACCACCCTTGCCTGTTCAGCCTCTACCGCCCCCCATTTACCCCCGTTTGCCCATTACCTTCTGACTCTAGCAACATTTGTTAACAACACTGTCCCCCTTACCAAAGTCTTGACTCCACCCGTTACCAACCCCCTTTCCTATGACAACGTCCCCCGCTCCCCCAAGGCTCTTGCCAGCAACAAAAGAGTCCAACTCGTTAAGCAGTGGCTTACTGACTTCAAGCAACCGCCGGGCCTTGACAACAAAGCCCTTGCTACCTTCCTTTGCTATGCTAGTGGCTTCTTCCTTGCTAATGGCAAACTTTGGTGATGCAATTGTAACGGTGAACACAAGCTTTTCATACCAACCGACTCACGACTTTGCATCCTACACACTATGCATGACAAACTTGGACACTGTGGTCTGTTCGCTACAAGAGCCACCCTGCTGGAGCGCTTTTGGTGGCCCCAGGTAGCAGCCAATATTGATTGGTACATCTGTTCGTGCCACATTTGCCAAGTCCACCAAACGACCAAAGTCCTCATACCGCCTACCGTTGCTATCCCTGCCACCCTCTTCAGCAAAATCTATATCAACACCATGTTCATGCCGCCTTTGAACAAGTTCAAATACATCATCCAAGGACGCTGTTTGTTAATTCACTATCCCAAATTCCACATGCTCACTTGCAAAAATACCCATGCTATTGCTAAATGGCTCTTTGAGGACATCATCTGCCGCTGGGGTGCCCTTAACAAAATTGTTACCAATAATGGTCCTCCCATCATCAAAGCCGTTGCTTACCTCGCCAAGAAGTACCACATAAATGACATTTGCATATCCGACGTTGCGCAAGCACCATGATGATCTACTGAGCATTTACCTTTTCAAACCGTTTATCTCTTTTGCTTCAACTTGTCACTATTTTGTTTCAGGCTGTTATCTTACCGGTTGGGCCAGACTCCCAAGAAATTGTTCATTTAAAAGACCCCTTAAGGAGGTCAGTCTGCAAAGATGATAGCAAGATAAAATTAAAAAAAAGTTCTTTTTTTAGGGTGAGGCAGGAGGGAGGTTGTCATCCGACAGCAGCTCTCCATCCCCCAACTTCCCCCAGTACTCTGCTGTCACCACCGCCTCAGACTGCCACACGATAAAGGCATTGCAGTTGTCTTGGTAGTGCAACAGTGCACCCTGCGCTCTCGCCAACAACTGAAAACGAGCTCGTGCTTCCTGCAAGTCGTTCTCCACTGCTGCCATCTCCATCCCCATCAGTTGCCCAACCTCTGCCACTGTAAGGGCGACCTCAGAGAGCTGTGGAACTCACACAACTGGCAGAGGGATATCCAAAGATGTATTAGCAAGTAGCTACAGTGTACAGGGCTAGCTACTCACCTGGCAGAGGGATATCCAAAGAGAATAAGTCTGAGGAGTCCCTATGCCAGGATGTGGACGCTTCTGGGGCCCCAGAAGCGTGGGAATCAACTGTATAGTACACATAAGCCACTGAAAAAGGAGTGTGGGAATAAAAGATGAAAAACTCGGACATTGCCAGAGAATGGATTGGTAATGTCCATCAGGTGACTCTGGCAAGTCAGGTGGTCAGAAAAGGGTCAGATGACCAGGAAGAGATCAGATGACCTTGAGGACAATGTCACGTGATCAGAAATGCAGACACAATATGTACAGAGAATATCTAAAGGGGAGAAGAAGAGAAAAGGAAGGGGAAAAAGGAAAGGAAACAGGAGAAAGGAGAAAGGAGACAAGAGGGAATGGGCTCAAGAAGGGATGTCCCCTTACAGCCGCCCTCGCCCAATACCGCTCAAAGTTGCCTCTGGGATCAAATGGAAACGGGACTGGTAGGTCCTCCCCCAGCCACTGGATCTCCTCCTCGATAGTCAGTCGAGGAGGAGCCCCGAATCTCTCCACCTAGCAAATTTTGTTAGCACTACTGGTCCATTGGTAGGGAAGAACAACCTTACCAAATCCTTTGCCTCTGCCTCCCCCGTTTTGTCTCCCATCTCCACTGCAGGCATCTCCATCTCTACCGGCCTACCGTTGAGAAGAAAGTACCATTAGCTGCAGCTCAAAAAGAATAGAATTTGCTTACCGGCTGCCACTGGGCCCTGCTACTGGTCCCGCCTCCTCTGGCACCTCATCGCCGCCCAAGCTCCTCTCAACAGCCTTTGCTACTGCCACTCTTTCCTCGGGGGGGGGTCACCTCTCACAGGCCCTCTTCCTCATCCTACTCCACCCGGCACCGTTTAGAACCCTTAGCAGGTACCGGTGTCTTGTCCTCGCTTGACTCCACTACTGATCGGCTCCTTACCACCCCCTTCCCCTTGTCGGCGCTGATGCGCTGACTTGCCGCCTAGCTGCCGTGCAGGAAACAACCAACAAGACCAGCCAGATAGGGATAGCTAGCAAGCAGTAGCGTTACGTGTGTGTGTAAGAGGAGTCTAGCAAAGTCCCAGAAACCCGGTAAGGAGATAAGAAGTCGGAGTCGGTAAGGAAGTGTGAGGGAGCGGTAAGAGATAACGGTGCGGACGCTAGCATCAGCGCCGAACCGTCGCTAAGGAGAAATCTGTCGAAGACCCAAAAGGTCGTTAAGGAATAACGGAAGAGTTAACGGAAATATACGAGCCGCTAGCCATAAGCGCTGGCGTTTAACGAAGGCGAAACAAGGGCACCCATATGGTGCTTAACAAAAGCGGAGCAAGTGCACCCGTATGGTGCTTAACAAAAGCGGAGCAAGTGCACCCGTATGGTGCGTAACAAAGGTGACGAGGAGCAAAGTAGACTGGACTGGGTAATCCCAAATCAGTCGTTAACGAAGCAGGAGCGTGAACGAGATCTTAAGTGTAGTCGGAAGTGGGGACTAAACTCTGGTATGATTCGATGGTTTGTAGCTACTGACAGGGCAGTATTTATAGGTAAGTAAAACAGTAGATAAAAGGGGAAAACGGTAATAGGCAGTAAGCGTAGCAGTTGCATGTGATAATGCGATAATGCATGTCAGGAGTAAGACAATGAAAGGGGAAACCGGTAAGAGATAGTAGGCGAAGCGGATGCATGTGATAATGCATGTCAGGGGCCATACAGAGAGAGGCCTGAACTGTCACAAGGTCGGCTGAGTCGTTAAGGGAAAGGTTGGTAACGGTCGGTGTCGTTAGCGGTCGGTCGGTAGCGGTCATGTGCTGAGGTCACGTGCTTGGTTCGACTTGTCGGTGTCGGGCAGCCAGCGCTGACCAAGGCGTATCATCTCCCCTTGACTGAAAAACTGACTGTCCCCAGTCAAGGGAAAATCCTCGAAGTCTCGTGATCGTTAAGCGTGGTCCGTGCGGGGTGTCCTGGTCCGTGCGCCCATACGGGAAAACCATAAATAAATTCCAGCGGTCCTCTGGACTTCATCATTTCAGCTTTACCATGTCGGCGCCTACTTTCTTCAACTATTCGACCACCTTCGCGCATTTCGTGGCCGCCCAGGAATTCCTTGAGAAGGCGCCAAAGGTCCTCTCAATGGGGCGCGCCCTGCTTGCGACCAATCCGGAGTTGGCCGTTACGTCAATTCTGTCGACGTACCTGCATTGGTTTGAGTCGGCAGGAGGGAGCGGGGTCTCGTGGACGGAGCAAGCGGCGGTCGGGGAGGAGTGCCGGGCGTTATATGCCAAGTACAAGGAGGAGGCTTGGATGCGGCCATTCGACGTGCACTTCGTAAGTTTCCTTGTCCCTTAGCGTCTTTGTCGGTAGGCTAACGGTAGCGTTAAGGGTGAGCGGCCAACTGGAGAGATGGAGGTGGAGGATGTGGCAGGGGCGCCTATGACGGTAAGCGCTAACGGTGCCGCTATGACTTAGCAGCGGCGTTAAGGTATTTCCAGTTGTTCGATGAACTCTCTTTTGACGAGCAGTTTTTCTTTCAGCACCCGCCCAAGGATCCCATGGCGTCGGCCGGTTCGAGGACCAGGGAGGATCGCGGCGAGGGGTCGAGTCGGCAGGGAGGAGCTGCCGGTAGCGCTGGAGCGGAGTTGCCAGCGCTACCGCAGACACCAAAGACTCCCAGGCCGGCGGTGAAGACGAGGACGATGACCCTTCCAAAGGTAAGTTTTCTGAATTAACTACCGTGGCCGGTAAGGGACTAACGGCGACCGGTAGAAGGGGACTCTGAAGGGCAAGGAGCGGGCCGCGGAGGACAAGGAGGACAAAGAGAGCGATGAGGAGGTAGCGGTTCCCGCGTCGTTCAACGACCGGGAGCTGAAAAGATTGCTGCGTGGGCGCTTGCCCTCGACAGTGGTCGACACGGGAGCGGGTGCCGGGGAGCGAGTGGGGCAAAGAAAGGAGAGGACACTAGTGGCGCCTGCTGCAAGGGCCGCTTTCCGGGAGAGGGTCGGAGCGGTAAGACTTTTCTCAACTGATTGTTTAGTTTGGCTTAACGGTTCTGTCGGCAGTGCGATGGATGCTGGGCCCTTAACGACCCAGAGGGCTGCTGGTACCCAACCGGCAACCTCCCATGCTACCGCTGTAACGAGGTGAGCAAGGGCTGTTCGATTCGGGGGCGGTCGTTGCGGGGTCGTTGGGGCGGTCACAAGGGGAAGAAGGCGGAGGGGGCCGCTTTGGTGCGGGCGGCCAGAAAGTTCTTGGAGGGGCAGAGGGAGATAGCGGCTGGCGGCGGGGAGCCCGCCGTCAAGAAAGCCACCCTCCTCCTGCCTACGGGGCAAGAGGGGATAGTAGCGGAGGGCGCCGCTAAGGGGAAAGGAGCGGTAAGGAGTCGGTCAGTGGTGGAGTCGAGCGATGACGAGGTCCCGACGCCTGCAAAGGGGTCCAAACGGCATTGGGTGGAGTCGGACGAGGAGGGCTCGGTCGAAGGGGTTCGCGCAGCGACTCCTCCCGAGGAGAGGGTGACGGAAATGGAGGCGGAGCCGGAAGCCGAGCCGGTGGAGTTAGCGGCTGAGGTAGAAGTGCGGGACGAGGCAGGTGAAGCGGAGGCGAGGGACTTGGTGAGTTCATTCTTTGTTTTAGCGGCCGGCCGGTAGCGCTAACGGAATTCGCTAGGTGGAGAGGTTTGGCGCTCCTCCTCAACCAAGTATCAACGAGGAGGAGATCGAGTGGCTGGGAGAGGACCTACCGGTCCCGTTCCCGTTTGATCCTAGAGGTGACTTGGAGCGGTATCGGGCGAGGGCGGCGGAGGTCGAGCGGTTAATGGGGAGAGAGATGCAGGCGGCCAAGGATGACTTGCGAGCGGCGAGAGCTCGCTACCAACTGCTGGTGAGGGCGCGGAGCGCACTGGCACGCTACCGGGACAACTGTGACGCCTTCATTGGATGGCAGGCAGAAGCGGGGGTGACGGAGGAGTTCTGGGGGAAGTTGGGGGATGCGGAGCTGCCTTCAGATGACGATCTCCCCGTGCCCTAAAAAAACTTTATTTCTTTTTTTAGTTTTTTGTTACTATCAGGGAGTGACCCCCTTAAGGGGTCTTGTTAAATGAACGATTTTCTTGGAGTAAGGGTCGACCGGTAAGATAGCGGTCTAAGAAGTGAAATGGATAGAAAAAGGGGAGAAAGGTGACGAGTCAAGAAAGAAGTGAATGACTTGAAATGAACGCTCAGTAAATCATCATGGCGCCTGCGCAACGTCGCTTAATGACTGCGTCTTAACGAAAGGTAGAGTGACAAATCGAAGTGAAGCGAAAGAAACAAAAGAAGAATAGACAGTGGAAAAGAATAAACGCTCAGTAAACCATCATGGCGCTTGGGCAAGGTCACTTAGCGACTGCGTTTTAACGAAAGGCGAATGGGGAGCGGTGGTGTCAAGTTAAAAAAAAGAATAAGTAGAGGGCTTAACGGCTGTGTGTGTATGTTGGAAGGCGTAGGTAGAAAGAAAGTCTATGTGGATAGAAACGGAGTAAGTAAGGGTAAAACGATAGAAACAAAACAATAGAAATAAAGGCTTATCAAGAGCCATTAAGGTTTTTGGGGATTTGGACGGTGAGTGGGGTGTATAGTGGAAATGGTGTTTTCTAATCTTCTTCGGCGGCATTGTCTAATGATTCGTCGGGATTAAGGGGGTCTTCGTCATCGAGTAAGTCGGTTTCTTCTAGTATTCTTAAACGGTCGGTATCGATGTCGAAGGTGTCGGTAGGGGGAGGGATGTGTTCGCGGGCAAAATAGGGGACTAAGCGAAAGGTGGCTACCAGTCGGTGGAGTACGGATCCATCTAATTCACAAAGAATGTAAGTGCCTCCACGGTTACGTGAGATTACCACTAGTGGTCCTAAGTATCGAGGCCGCATCTTCTTGTTATGGGTGACTTCAATGCGTGTATTCCTCATCAGCACTAGGTCTCCTTGCTTGAAGTCGTAGTCTCGAATGGTAGTGGCGTGTTCTTGTTCGAAACGGAGAGCCGCTAACCGGCGGGCGGTAAGGACGGTATTGTGTAAGCGGTCGAGATCGGCTTGTCTGCGTTGGAGGTCGATAGCGCGTCGAGCGATGAGGGCGGTAGTCGTTAACAGGGAATCGGGAGGTGGCTGGAGGTAGGTCGCTTCTATGATGTCGGCGGGGAACAGGGGATGAGTACCGGTAGCGGCGTAATAAGGGGAGCAACCCATGCGGCGGCGGACGGTAACGCGTTCTGACCAGAAGACAGAGTAAGCGGCTGAGCTCCACTTGGACTGGTCTCCGTTAACGGCTTTGAAGAGGGCTTGTCGAACATCAAAGTGAGGTCGTTCGGCGATACCGTTAGCACGTTTGTTGTAACCGGATATGCGAATGTGGTTGATGTGGTACTTCTTGGCCAGGTAGGCGACGGCTTTAATGATGGGGGGACCGTTATCGGTAACAATTTCGTTAAGGGCGCCCCAGCGGCAGATGATGTCCTCGAAGAGCCACTTAGCGATAGCGTCGGTATTTTTGCGGGCGAGCATACGGAATTCGGGATAGTGGATTAGCGAACAGCGTCCTTGGATAACATATTTGAACTTGTTCAAAGGCGGCATAAACATGGTGTCGATATAGATTTTACTGAATAAGGCGGCGGGGATAGCGACGGTAGGCGGTATGAGAACCTTGGTCGTTTGGTGGATTTGGCAAATGTGGCACGAGCGAATGTACCAAACGATATCAGCCGCTACCTGTGGCCACCAAAAGCGTTCCAGGAGGGCAGCTCTTGTAGCGAACAGACTGCAATGTCCGAGGTCGTCATGCATAGCGTGCAAAATGCGAAGTCGTGAGTCAGCCGCTATGAAGAGCTTGTGCTCACCGTTACGATTGCGTCGCCAAAGCTTGCCATTAGCGAGGAAGAAGCCGCTAGCATAGCGGAGGAAAGTAGCGAGGGCTTTGTCATCAAGGTCTGGCAGTCGCTTGAAGTCAGTAAGCCACTGCCGGACGAGTTGAACTCTTTTGTCGCCGGCCAGGGCCTTGGGTGAGCGAGGGACATTGTCGTAGGAAAGGGGGTTGGTAACGGGTGGAGTCGAGACTTCGGTAAGGGGAATGGTATTGTTAACGAATGTCGTTAGAGTCGGACGGTAGTGGGCGAGTGGGGGTAAACGGGGGACAGTAGAGGCAGAATGGGCGAGGGCGGTCGGTAATTGAACATGGTGCATGAATCTGTGCATACGATCGATCCAATCTTCGAAGATGTCGTTGTTGGTATCGTCTGGGGGAGGGTTGGTAGGCTGCAACGGTCGTCGGGAAAGTCCGTCGGGTCCGTGGAAGGTGCCTTTAACGTGTACGAGCTCGAAGTGGAACATAAGGATAGCCATGATCCAGCGGTTCATACTAGCTGAAGGCTGAATGTCAGGGTTCTGCAGCATACCTTTGATGTAACAGGCGTTGACTTCGATGATAAGGTTCCTAACGCCTAGGAGGTACATGCATAGCGCCTGCAAGGCTCTATACAAACCGTAAAGCTCGAGCTTGGGCTGACTGAAGCGGGCTTCGCGTTCGTTAAGGGTGATGGAACCGAAATGATTATAGTGACGTTGCTTGCGATTGTCAGTAGTGCACTGGCAAAGATAGAAACCGACCGCTATGTATGAAGTGTCGACCGCTAAGATCACAGGATCGTCGGATTCATAGTCGATGGGAACGAGGGGTTTAGCGTCGTGTAAAGCTTTGACAAGGTCTTTCTGGGCATTAAGCTGGTCGGGTCCAAACTCGAAGGGAACCCCAGTGCGGGTGAGCTTCGTTAGGTGATGAGCGCGATGGGCGAAGTTCTTAACAAACATCCGGAGGACTCCAACGGTACCTAGAAAGGCGTGAACTTCGGTTAGCGACTGGCAAGGGCCCCAGCGGTCCAATAGCACTAAACGGTTCTCGTCAGGAACTCGGCCGGTAGGAGTGCAAATGTGGCCAAGGATCTTAAAGGTCGGCGCGCAAAGGACTAGCTTATGACCGGAGAAAGTGCCACCGCAGTATTTCATATGCTGAAGGACACGGTTCAGAAGTTCAAAGAACTCCCAAAGCGCTAGACGAATGTTGGGGTTGTCGGGATGCTTAGCAGGGGAGCCATTAACGAGTTTCCAGTCTTTTGTGCCTTTAATGCCAACGTCGTCGATGAAGCTGAGGGCGTTATGGGGGATTTTGGGCTGGAGGATGTGTGTGACATCGTCGTGGAAGATGGGCACAGCATTAGTCCATCCCATCGGGAGCGTTACTAAATGGAGGGCGCCAAACGGTGTCTGGAAAGTCGTTAAGTCGCAAGAGGCGGGATCGATAAGGCGCTCATCGTAGCCAACGTAGAGATTGAGGGTAGCACCGCAAATGCGGCCGGCGAAGGATTCGGCAACGTGGTCAGGGAAAGGGGGAACGCCAGAGTGGCGGATTGTGACTTGGTTTAACGGCTCGAGGCTGTGGACTAGACAAAGTTTGCTGTTTTTCTTCAAGACACAGAACCAGCGCGACCGGTAAGCAGACTTTGAGGGCTCGTAAACGCCTGCTTGGATCTTGCTACGGATGATTTCGCAGATTTCCTTTTCGAGGCCTGGCGGTATCGGTCGGTTGTGCTGAACCCAAGGAACGTGAGGGATAGTCGGTATGCGGACGGGGGGAAAGAAGTCGGGTCGGAGGCTACCTTGTTCCGAGTCTTCCTAAGCGAATGCGTTTTGTTGCTTAGCGACAAGGTCCACAAGTACGTTAAGCTCATCTTGGGTAAGAAAGCCGGTATCGTGTTCCTTAACAAAAGTTGCTTTGCGGTCGTCGGTAAAGTGGGGAGTCGGTAAGAAAGGAAGGGGATTAGGATCAAGCTTGGGTATGTTCACTAAGGGGTTGCCAAGGATATGTCGTTCGATTCGGAAGTCTTCGCTAACATGGCTAGCGACGGGCTTGGTCTTCAACGCGACAGGTTTGTATTTCTTCTTGACTTGGACTCCTTTGCGTTTTGGCTCGGCGGCGGCGTAAACGGCTGGGAAGGGGACGTTAACATAAACAGGGGTAGAGACGGTATTGAGCATTCCACATGCTTGGCCAAGAATAGAGGGATCAGAGAGACTAGTGGAAACGAAATAAGAGCACGGCGGGATAATGGCTTCGGAAAGGTCGCTAGCGGTCGCATATAGATAGGCAAGAGAGAGATTGTCGGAAACTGTTTTTGGGTTTTCTAATATTTCGGAATCGAGCGGGGTATGCGATTGCACTATAAAGGAGTGCTTTTGGAGGTCATAGTCGAGGACGACCGCTAAGTCTTCCTCAGAGTCGCTAACTGTGGGGATGGTGGCGAAAGCAACGGGGCGGCCCGGCGCTATACTTAGGCTGGACCCTTTGTGGCTTGTGCTGACCGCGGGGAAACGTAGGGATAGTGCGACGAAGGCCGGTATTGGGGTCTGTTATCGTGATCGTGGTTTCCGTTTCGCTAAGTGTATCGATGGTACTCTTGGTTAAGACATCGAAGGGGCGACCGAGCAGGATATCGTAAGCGGGCAAGCGCAGGACGTGGATCTGAAGGTACAGGGTGATACTGCCAACAGTGCAAGGGACGTTACGAGCTAGACCGAGGGATTTGTCCATAGTACTGTTAGCGCTCTGCATGTTCAGAATGATGCTGGGGTCGTAGGAGATACCGAGGTAGTTAGCGACTTCAGCAGACATGGAGATGATCTGGGAGCCGCTATCCGCTATACTTTCGATTTCCTCGCGGTTATCGACCAAGAGCATGATGGACCGGATTGACTGGGATTCCTGAGCAACCGTTAACGTAACCAGCTCCTCACCAGGCGGTAGCGACTTGATGTACGCTTCCACTGGGTCGATCGAGGTGACTTGGGCTCTAGCGGCGTCGGTAAGAGGAGGGTTGGCAGCGGAGGTGTCGTTCAGGGTGAAAAAGGGCAGAGCGTCATCCACGATATCGGTAGACTCTTGGAAGGCAGTAACGTTAGGAGGCGCATTCCATTTAGGAGTAACAGCGTTTCTGAACTGGTTCCGTAGGTCGTTAGAGAGGGAACAGAGTTTGCCGACAGAGACGGTAAGCTTAGTCTGAAGAACCCGGTCAAATACCTGCTTGGACTGTTCGATATCGTAGATGGGGGCCACACTCCTGTAAGCAGCGTCAGGTCGTTTGTCAGGAGCGCCAAAGTTTCGATTAGTCGGAGGCTGGTAGCGAGACAAGATACCGGAATATGGGTGGACTGGGGGATCGACCATGGGAACGTGGTTAACGACTGGCGGCTCAGGGACTTTAGCGGTACCGGTAGCGGAGGCAGAGGCAGGACGTTCGCTAGCAACAGGGACGGAGTGCTCGTTAGCGGCAGGAGGACTGGCGGGAGAACTGGCAGAGTCGTTAGCGGCTTTAGGGGGAACCGGTCGATATCCCTTAGCACGAGGGATCTCGATACCGTCAAAGACTTCCGCTGGGCGACGTAGGGCATAGAGTTCTCGTTCTAAGGCAGCGACGCGTTCTTCCCTGGAGAGCGTTCCTGGGCTAGCGGTTGCCAGTTGCAAGACTTCGTGAATAAACGTCTGGGACATGCCTTGGAGTTGTTCCGCATCAGGGTTAGCATTAGCAGTGAGTCAGCCGGTAAGAATCTGGTTGGGGTTGAGCCTGTGCCATTCATCGACACGTTCCATATAGAGCCGTTTGCCGACGTAATTGGGGATCATAGCGCCAGACGGTAGGACAACCTTGCCTTCGTGGTTCCGACGGATTTTGCCTTGACTGATGAAGCTCTCGAGCTTAACGCAATTGCCTTGTACCATTGTGTGACCGGTTTCGCCGCAGAAGTGACAACTGTCGCTAAGAGGTCGAGAGGTGCGGGACTGAGAGTTGTTACCGGCAGCCAATGCAGCCATCTTTTCCTCCATACGTGCGAGAGTGTTAACGATAGCGGCGGCGGCGATGTCGAGAGGTTCCTTTTTAATGATAGTGGTTGGTACGGGGGCGGGGGTGTTAACAGTGGGAGTCTTAGCGTTAGCGGTCGTCGGTTTCTTAGAAGTCATGGCAGTGTTGGTACCCTTCAGAACCCATTTGGCAGCTTCAAAGACTTGTTCTACCTCATAGGGGTCCTCTGGGTGATGGTCGGGAAGGGTGATTTCAAGACGGCAGACGAGTTTGGACCATAGCGAAGTCGGTATGCCTTGCTGGAACAGCCGGCGTTCCTCGTTCCGGTAGATCTTGCCTTTGGCCAGGAGCCAACGCGCCAGGCGCTGGAAATCCCTATAGTAGTCCAAGAAGTGTCCAAGAGTAGAGATACCGGTCGAGAAAGTCTGGTTTACAAGTCGCTCGAGATCCTGAAGAGTGTAACGGGCAGATTCCTCAGCGCCAGGATATAAACGAAAGACCGCTACTTTCCACTCGGCGTAGGTATGGTCGCTAAACTCTGGCAAGCCAAGCCAGGTCTCCGCGGTATCATACGATACATACCGAGCGGCGTATTCCTTTTTCTGGTTATCGTCGTTAACGGCGCAGTCCGCTAAGAGATATTCGAGCTCGCGGAAATACTGGGTGAGCTCTCGGGGGCAACTCTCGTCCCATTTAGGTGCAGTAGAGTCGTTACGAGGGGGCATATGGCGGGAAAGGCGGGCGTCACCCATGACGGTAGAGTTAACGGGTGTTGGTAAGGGCATAGAGGATTGAACGGGGGAATAAGGGTCTGGGGATAGCGGTGGTATTGGGGCGTCGAGGAAGTTGTGGATGTGATGGCCTGGGAAGTTCTCTAAGAGTTCGGTAACGTCGAGAAGTTCCCTAGCGGTAG
The DNA here is from genome assembly GCA_003313055.1 of Termitomyces sp. MG145. NCBI lineage: Eukaryota > Fungi > Basidiomycota > Agaricomycetes > Agaricales > Lyophyllaceae > Termitomyces > Termitomyces sp. MG145. Next base: position 9,490 of record QGOB01000937.1, on the reverse strand, counting down.
CGAGTTCCTCTTCAAGGTTACGAGGCGGAGGCATTAAAGGTGATAACGGCCATGGAGGGTGAATGTCAAAAGGGATCGTGGATTCGAGATGCAAACGGTTTTTAGCCTGGAGGCGAGTTTCCGGTGGAATTTTGCTATAGAACCCCTCGCGGTGGGCTCCAAAATGATGCGCTGACTTGCCGCCTAGCTGCCGTGCAGGAAACAACCAACAAGACCAGCCAGATAGGGATAGCTAGCAAGCAGTAGCGTTACGTGTGTGTGTAAGAGGAGTCTAGCAAAGTCCCAGAAACCCGGTAAGGAGATAAGAAGTCGGAGTCGGTAAGGAAGTGTGAGGGAGCGGTAAGAGATAATGGTGCGGACGCTAGCGTCAGCGCCGAACCGTCGCTAAGGGGAAATCTGTCGAAGACCCAAAAGGTCGTTAAGGAATAACGGAAGAGTTAACGGAAATATACGAGCCGCTAGCCATAAGCGCTGGCGTTTAACGAAGGCGAAACAAGGGCACCCGTATGGTGCTTAACAAAAGCGGAGCAAGTGCACCCGTATGGTGCTTAATGAAAGCGGAGCGAGTGCACCCGTATGGTGCGTAACGAAGGCGACGAGGAGCAAAGTAGACTGGACTGGGTAATCCCAAATCAGTCGTTAATGAAGCAGGAGCGTGAACGAGATCTTAAGTGTAGTCGGAAGTGGGGACTAAACTCTGGTACGATTTGATGGTTTGTAGCTACTGACAGGGCAGTATTTATAGGTAAGTAAAACAGTAGATAAAAGGGGAAAACGGTAATAGGCAGTAAGCGTAGCGGTTGCATGTGATAATGTGATAATGCATGTCAGGAGTAAGACAATGAAAGGGGAAACCGGTAAGAGATAGTAGGCAAAGCGGATGCATGTGATAATGCATGTCAGGGGCCGTACAGAGAGAGGCCTGAACTGTCGCAAGGTCGGCTGAGTCGTTAAGGGAAAGGTTGGTAACGGTCGGTGTCGTTAGCGGTCGGTCGGTAGCGGTCACGTGCTGAGGTCACGTGCTGAGGTCACGTGCTGAGGTCACGTGCTGAGGTCACGTGCTGAGGTCACGTGCTGAGGTCACGTGCTGAGGTCACGTGCTGAGGTCACGTGCTTGGTTCGACTTGTTGGTGTTGGGCAGCCAGCGCTGACCGAGGCGTATCAGCGCCTTCTGCTACCGTGCCCTCCTGTCTTGTTGGCAGAAGGAGAGTTGCCTTCTTAACAGTGGGTGTCCCACCACCTGCTGCTATCTCTTGCTGCCCCTCCAAGTATTTCCTTGCCGCCTTAACCAAGGCAGCATCCTCTGCCTTCTTCCCCTTGTGACTCCCACGGCAACCCCGTGACAAACAACCATGTGCCAGACACCCCTTGCTTGCCTCATTGCAACAATAGCAAGGGAAGGTACCTGTGGGGTACCAACACCCTTCCGGGTTGTCAATAGCCCAGCAACCATTGCACTACCAACAGAACCGTTAGATGCATATCCATTAAAGAATTACAAAGGAACCCTTACCACTCCAACGCGCTCCCAGAATGCCGCCCTTGCCACAGGGGCTGCCAATTTTCTCTCTTTTCTGCCCACCTGCTCCCCTGCGCCTGTTCTCAAGACCAGAACTATCAAGGGCAAGCACCCACGCAGCAATCTCTTCAGCTCCTGGTCATCAAAAGAGGTGGGCGGCACAAACTACCAATGCCAACCGTTAGCATAGCAAATGTCATTAACAAAGAAAAGTCCTACCTCTTCATTGCTCTCTTCATCCCCCTCATCCATGGCAGCCTGCTCCTTGCCTTTCAACGTCCTCTGATACCGGTTGTCGTTAGTATCTCAACAGCATTGATAACAAAAACAGAAAACTTACTTTTGGAATTGTCATTGTCTTTGGCCTCGTTCCAGCCCCTTGCCTTGGAGTCATTGAAGTCCTTGGAGTCTGTGGTAACACTGGCAACTCTGCTCCAGCGCTACCGGCAGCTCCACCCTGCCAACTCAACCCCTCACCCCGGTCCTCCCTTGTCCTCGCACCAGCCAACACCATCGGATCCTTCGGTGGGTGCTGAAAAAAGAACTGTTTGTCAAAAGACAGTTCTGAGAAGAGCTAATAGATACCTTAATGACATTGCTAAGCCACTTAGCAACACTGTCAATGCTTACCGTCATGGATGCCTCCGCAACCTCCTCCACCTCCATCTCTCCTGCTGGCTGCTCACCCTTAACACAAGCATTAGCCTACCAACAAAGACATTAACAAGCAAGAAACTTATGAAATGCTTGTCATAAGGCCTCATCCAGGCCTCCTCCAGGTACTTGGCATATAATGCCTGGCACTCCTCCCCTACTGCCTCCTGCTCTGCCCACGTGATACCGCTGCCGCCCACTAACTCAAGCCAGTGCAGATACGTTGACACAATTGACATTGACATAGCTGCCACTTGAGGGTTGGTTGCGAGCAGTGCATGCCCCATTGTTAGGACCTTTGGCGCTTTCTGCAAAAAGTCCTAGGCCGCCGCCAGGCACACAAAGGAAGTGGCGTATCCAAAGAAGGCAGGTGTCAACATGTTAGAAGAAGTTGAGATGATGAAGTCCAAAGAGTTGCTGGAATTTATTTATGGTTTTTGGTATGGCACACGGACCAAGACCCCCCCCAGATGGACCATACCTAACGAGCACAGGACTTTGAGGATTTTCTTTTGACTGGAGACAGTCAGTTTTTCAGTCAAGGGGAGATGATACAACCCAGGCAGCGCTGGCTGCCCAACACTGACAAGTCAAACCAAGCACGTGGCATCAGCACATAACCACTACTGACCGACCGCTAACGACACCGACTGTTACCAACAATTGCCTTAACAACCAAGCTGACCTTGGTCAATCCAGCCCCCTCTCTAGCCCCCGACCGGTGGCCAGCAATCAATTGTAACCACGTTACTGATGACCCAACAATTGTAAACTTGTTTTCATTTACAATTTTCTCTTACAATTTTCTTTCTCAATCTACTTACAATTTTCTTATATTACTTACAGTTTTCCTATTCAATAGCAGCCCCCAACATGTGCTATCACATGCAACCACTACGCTTACTATCTCTTACCAGTTTCCCCTTTTGTTGTCTTACGTACCTATAAATACTGCCCTGTCAGTAGCTAAACATCATTGAATCAGACCAGAGTCTAGTCCCCATTTCAGACTACGCTTCAGATCTTGTTCTTGCTCTCACTTCGTTAAGGCTGATTTGGGTTTACCCAGTCCAGTCTCCCTTCATTTGCTTGCTCAGCTTAACAGTCACGTTAAACTTAGCACTTGTTGCCTTTGTTATGTGCCATACAGGCACCCTTGCTTCACCTTTGTTAAAGCACCATACGGGTGCCCTTGCTTTGCCTTTGTTAACGCTAGCACCTACAGCTAGCAACTCATATATCTCTGTTAACTCTTCCTATATTTCTTAACGACCTTCTGGGTCTTCACAGATCTCCCAAAACTGCTGCAATTTGGTAGCGACACTAACGGCTGCACCGTTATCTCTTACCACTGCCTCACTTCCTTACCAACTTCAACCTCACAACTCCTTACCAGGTTTCTGGGACTTTGCTTGACTCCTCTCACACACACGTAATGCTACTACTTGCTAGCTACCCTATCTAGTTGGTCTTGTTGGTTGTTTCCTGCACAGCAGCTAGGCAGCAAGTCAGCACATCAGCATGTTGTACAGGATGTGGGGGAAATTGGAGCCACATTGCTGCCATGCAAAGCACAATCAATCCATGTTACTTATATTACTATTAATGATAGCTACCTAGGCTATGCAAAGGTAGCTATGGTCACATTACTGAGGATCATGGTGCTGATCCTCTTCACCCATGTGCACATGCATAAGGTGAAAGTGTTGGCAGACAAGTTTGCCATAGAGTGACCAAAATATTTGGTTGCTGAGAAGGAATGCCTGGTAACCTGGGTGAAGGTTAATGGATATGAGGTATGGACTTTATGGGACTCGGGGAGCACAACATGCCCCAGAAAGGAAGTTGAATACCTGCTGAAACTATTGCAACCATACTCTGGGGACCCTGCAAATGTCCTCCAGTGCAAGGGAGCAAGATTCCACACTACCCAAGTAGAGGAGGGTAACTTGCATGTCTGGGATTTTGTCTGGGAAACAGAGGTGATGGTACCTGTGGAATAGGTTACACAACAATTCTTTGAAATAGGTACTTGGTATGCACTGGAACAAAGCATAGCCACAGAAGTGCCACTTACAAGGAGTTTGTGGTATCAGACAACAATTGCATCAGACACCTGGGCCTGGAATGCCCAGCAGGTGCTTGAACTTGGAGCACTGTACCTTCTATATGAAGATGAGTTTGAAGTGTGCCCACACCATAGGTTTGAATTCTCAGAAAGGGAACCTGGTTGGTGGTCAGTGGTGGACCATAAGATACAATTTATCACTTATATTCCTGGGGAGTATCTCAAGAATCCATGATTTGACATTTGCAACTGGTATTCACAAAAGGTAAAGAGATACTATGCATCATACAGATTGCTGGACCCAGATGAGGATCCAGAAGGGGATTCAGACAGAGAGGAAGGTGATGAATGGCAGCTCTTGGACATCACGCACTGGGAAAATGAGTTGAGAGGGCCTAATTACTGGGACAACAATGGGGAAGAAAGGCCCAATCCAGGTACAACATGGGATCTGAAGGAATTGGAACTTTAGGGACAACAAGTAGAGAGGAATACATACCCAGCAATTCAACAAAACAATGCCCAGATACATAACATCAGCAGATTTGTACCTAAGCCTTTGGTAATTGTTGTTAAACTGGATGGACATCCAGTTTGAGCCTTGGTGGATTCTGGATCCCTTGGTGATTTCATGTCTACCATGATTCTGGAACAATTGAAACTAGCACAGACAGAATTGAGTGAGCCCTTACCTGTGCAACTAGCTGTACAGGGTTCTCAATCAAAGATAAATTATGGTACCACGGCATTGTTTCAGTACCAGAATATATTGTCACAAAGATACTTTGATGTGATGGATCTGCAGGGTTATGATGTTATTGTTGGCACCCTATGGATATATCAACATAAGGTCACCTTTGGGTTGAATCCTGCCCAAGTGGTAGTGGGATGTAATGATGCCACTCCCTTGGTTGAAAGAATGGGAGTGTCTAGATTGGCATCTTGTGCAATTCGGACTTATGAAGATACTCTGGACCTGGTGCGACAGGAATTGAGGGAGTATGCATCTTCATTGTGCATGGCAGCGGGGGAAACTCCCCTACTCCCATTGAGGGCAATTAATCATGAGATCCCATTGATAGATGAGAATAAGATCTACCCATAGAGACCTTCCCATTGCCCTGAGGCTCTTAAGCCACAATGGAATGCAAAGAGAGCAGCTTACATTAAGTCTGGCTGCTGGGAGGTAACAACAGCAGGGAATGCAGTGCCCATGATGTTTCTGAAGAAGCCTGGAAAAGTTGGTGAACCTCCACAGTTATGGGTAGTGAGTGATTTAAGAGCTAGAAATGCAAATACACACAAGAAGTCTTCTCCTCTTCCAGACATGGATAGTATCTTGCATCATGGTGCTCAAGCAAAGTATTGGTCTATTATTGATGGCCAGGATGCATATGAACAGATTTGAGTAAAGCCAGAACATGTGTGCTGAAAAGCAATGACCACCCCTGATGGTAATATAGTTAGCTATGTAGTGCAACAAGGAGATTGTAATGCTCCTGCTACATATCAGGCATTGATGAATTACCTTTTTGTGACATATCTAGGAAGATTTATGGATGTCTATTTGGATGACATAGTCATCTACTTGGATACTCTAGAGAAGCATGTTGAACACATCAAAATTGTCCTTGATATATTAAAGAAGGAAAGTTTGTACCTTGGTGAGAGAAAGCTTCAAATTTTTATGCCAAAAAATGAGGATCCTGGGTTGAGTGGTGGATGAAAATGAGATCCAGATGGACCCAGATAAAGTTGATGCCTTAATGAGGTGGAAGGTCCCAACTAATCAGGATTTATTGAGGAGGTTCCTTGGGGCCACAGGTTACCTGGCAGATGACATTGATTGGGTATGGATCCCTATGGTGATACTACATTCACTGACTTGGGATATGGTGCCTTTTTGGTGAGAATTTGCTCACCAGAGGGCATTTGAGGATGTAAAGCACCTGGCTTCAACCTGCAAGGACCATCATTGGAGGCTGTTGGACTATGGACAGGAGGCTCCGCCAATTAATATGATTACTGATGGTTGTGTTACTGGAATAGCAGGTGTGGTTAGCCAAGGTCATGTTTGGAGAACTGCTTCTGTTGCGGCATTTTTCTCAGCCAAACTCAATCCTGCCCAACAGAATTACCCTGTACATAAGATAGAGATGCTTGTGGAAGTTGAAACAATGTTGAGGCACCATGACATACTACAGGGGGCTAAATTTAGATGGTATACAGACCATAAGGGATTGATACACCTGATGAATCAGCAAAACCTGTCTGGAAGGCAGGCACGGTGGATGAAAAAGATTGCTGAGTTTGATTTTGAGGTCAGTTATGTCCCAGGGACTGAGAACATTCTTTTGGATGCTCTGTCATGTCTATATTCTAATGAGCAACCAGGGACAGTTTGTTCTAGGAGTGAATATACATACTTTGATGTGGTTGACAATGATGAATTGGGCCAACAGATGGTTTCTATGCCAGTTCTAGTGGGAATGGAGGGCGTGAATGCTGTGGCCAAGGAAGTTCCACCATCAGATGTGTCAACTGTGGGAAGTTGCAGATGGACCTGCAAAGAAAAAGAGAGTATACCATTGCAAAGTGATGGAACCTGCTGAAATTGGTTGACCTGAGATTTTCAAAGAGTTTGCTGCACATATAGCACCACATTTTGTTCTCCAAGGTCCTAAGGAACAAAATGAAGGGGGGGGAGAAAAGGGTCCCTCTTCTAAATTATTGACAAGGGAAGGACAGACTAGGAAAGGACTCACAATTAAACTGCCAGCTTGAAAGAAGTTGGTATTACCTGATAATGACAATCCATCAGTGCCAAACTCAGGTGCTCAATCAGCCAAAAGATTGAGAGTGCCTGGGATGAGACCATTGCACTGGCATCACAGAAACTGTTAGAGGAGTATAATAACTTAACCCCTTTGACATTGGAAGAGATGTTGAGCATGGGAAAAGACTCTATTGATATTGTGGCATCAGTAAAGGGGTGATATCAGGAAGATAAATTATTTGGAACAATCCTGGAAAATCCAAAAGCCTATAAAAATTATGAGGTAACAGAAGATCAGATCATCTACCTAAAAACTGAAGGGAAGAAAGTTTTGTGCATTTCTGCCATATTAGTGAGAGGGCATAGCAGTCATGAGATTGTGATTGCAGAAGCCCACACATCATTGGCTCACTTAGGGGCAAGAAAGACCTTAGTTTCCTTGCATAGTCAGGTATGGTGGAAGACAATGGCCAGGGATGTCAAGGAATACTGTGAGACATGTTCTACTTGCCAGAGGAATAAGCCATCAAATCAGAAGCCATATGGCCTGCTGCAACCACTGAAGGTCCCCACATTACCCTGGGAAGTTATAGGAATAGACTTCATGGGGCCCTTACCAGAATCTAAGGATAGAAATGGAAGTTATGACTCTATAATGGTTATCATTGATTTACTTACTTTCATGGTACATATTGTACTCAGTCAGACAAACTATACAGCTCGGCAAGTGGCTGAATTAGTATTTGCTGAGGTAGATAAGCACCATGGACTGCCACATGCCATTGTTAGTGACTGCAACTCATACTTCACCAGTACATTCTGGTCACACTTTCATGAATTGATTGGCACTCAACTACGGATGTCCTCAGCTTATTACCCACGGTCAGATGGGTCTACAGAGCGAGTTGATAGGACTATTGTACAGATGATCCATCAGTGTATAGTAAATAGACTAAAAGATTGGGTGTCAAAGATCCCTGCAATTGAATTTGCCATTAACTCAGCTAGGTCAGAAAGTACCAGATATGCCCCATTCTTTCTTAACTCAGGACAGATGCCATGGCCAATGATATGGAACAACTTTAGATCAAATGAGTTCCCAAGCATGAGAGTCTTTGCACAAAGACTGAAATTGACTTTGATGGCAGTCCACAACTGTATATTGGCAGCGAGGGTGAAGCAGACTCACAATGCCAATAGAAGGAGACAACTAGCTCCTTTCCAAAAGGGAGATATGGTATATGTGTCAACAAAGAACTTCACCTATCCAAAAGGATTTCCTAGAAAGCTTATTCCAAAGTATGAAGGACCATACAAGATTCTTGATGACTATGGTAATAACTTATTTCAGGTGGCAGTGTCTGTCAATATGAAACGTTGAGGGATACATGACGTCTTCCATGCGGCATTGTTACGAATTCACAAGCCCAATGATGATCGACTTTTTCCAGGACAACTTGATGAACAGATCATTGATCCTGAAACCACTGAGTGGGCTGCTGAGCAGATTGTGGCACACCACGGCATGAAAACTAATGTGATGTTTGAGGTTCTATGGAAAGCTGGGGATACCTCATGGATGACCTATGACCAGGTAAAGGAATTAAATCTATTAGTTCCTTACCTAGAACTTTTAGGGCTTGAAAAAATTGAAGAGTTGATCGAAAGCAGAACTAGCAAACTACCTCACAATGACCCACAAATATTTTTAGGGTATGTGGCTGTTGCCAATGATAAAAGGGATGAGGAGCTCCACTTGGCCACCCATTGGTTGGCCCCCACTTCTCGGTCACCTTTTTCCTCTTCACCCTACTTCCCTCTCTCATACTCCTGTGTACTTCCTATCATGGGACCACCTAATTTGCATGGCAACCGGGACTCAGAGGGTGATGGCAATTGAAAGCCTTGTCATCATCCATTCATATCTATTGACCCCATCACCAGGATGGTCATACTTTGCAATCCCAAGAACTCGCAGTACCAACCTTCTGATCCACCCTTCCCAAATCCAGCTCTTTCTTGAGTTTGACCTCAAGGTGCGAGAAACAAGGGGCCAACCTCATAGCCCCACTCCCTTGGGCTACCCAATTTTTGCTGAGATACTCAACCCTGCGCACCCAGAAACCAAATGTCAATATAGGTTATTGTACTACAACCTGGACTGGAAACAATGGACCAAGGTGAATAAACCATTCCCAAATGGATTCCTACCCTCTACCTATGTTGATCCTTGCCTTGATCTACTCATATGGCCCACTGGGCGGCATACAACCAGCTCCAGGATGAGCGTGAACTGTCGATCATGCTCTGTCAACGTAAGTGTGGTGCCCTTCCAGCGTCCAGGGCTAATCTGGGTCCAGAGGTGTTGATGCAAACTCCGGGGGCTGGTCCATCCAGACAGGTCCCCCTGTAAGGGCGACCTCAGAGAGCTGTGGAAGTCACACAGCTGGCAGAGGGATATCCAAAGATGTAT
>QGOB01000936.1:0-27158 GCA_003313055.1 Termitomyces sp. MG145 | reverse complement strand
CACCATGTTTCAGGCCAAACCGGTCACCTTCCAGCTCAAGAACTCCAGGGTTGCATTTGCCACGTTGTACCTCCAGGGCATTGCCTACGATCATTACACCGCCCTTCTCTGGTACAACTCCACCAACCCCGTCCTTTCCAACTGGATCCTAACCCCAACCACAGAAAGTAACACTCATGCCGGTGGACCATCACAGACAACTTGCGCTCCTGCCGACGACAATCGTGGGAAGCCCAGCGCGTCTCGTACTGCTCCCAGGTCCAGACCCAGAAATCATTGGAGGAAGGGGGAGTGGGGGAGCCTGAGGATGAGTCTGAGGAAGACATGGGGAGAATGGGGGACCAACTGCAGTGAGCCCTCCTTTTTATCCTCCTGGGGCAGCTCCTGGACGGCCACCGCTCGACTTCGACTTTGATTCTGACGACTTCTGGGTCAGCACTAGCTTCGGGTTTGAATTCCCACGGCACCGCCACCACAACCCCCATCTCAAAGGGTCTCGACGCTGAAGGGGGGGGAATGTCACAACCCTGCCATCTCTGGACCCTCCTATGCTGCCCCAACCCCAGCACACACCTCCCCCGCACCCCCCGCACACCTCCGGGGCCACTGATGACCCCACAATGCTGCATCAGAAATACCCATGGCCATCTCTGGATAAACCCCAGGCATCACCGAACTCTGGCATCTCGGCGGACACGTCACCCCGAAGCTTCCCTGTCACCAGGCACATCCGGACCCCCAGCATCCCGGCCATCACATAACATTCTGCAACATTCCTCCCGTGAACCGTCAGCACGTCACCAGGCCACCTGCTTCTGTGGTGTCAACGGACGCTACCCCCACATACCATAACCACCCACCCGCCCGACGCAAGACCGCCACGACCCGCATCAACATGCCCCGACAACTGTCATGACCCTGGGGGTGAGAACCTGCCCCGGGACCCAACCAGAGGACAATCAGATGCTACGGGCTCGGGCCAGGACCTTGCCGGGGACTTAGCGGAAGGGTAGTACATAAACCATAGGGTAACATACAAGTCGAATAGTCTTGATATTAACCATAGTTCTCTGTGTTTCCGTATTCTCTGTCTCTGTCTCAATCTCAATCTATTCTCGTGCCTCTCCTCTCTCTCTCTCGTCTTGTCTCTTGTCTCTTGTCTCCGTGCCTCGTGTTTCTGTTCCATGACTCGTATCTCTGTTCCGTATCTCTCCTCCATTTCTCTATCTACTGTTGCTCTCTATTTCCACTCTCTGTTCTGTGTCTCTTCTCGTTCCCCAGCTACTTGACCAACCCACCCCTCATCCATTCTGTACCTAACTCTACCTACTCCCAAACCTATCTCCGCCCCCCCCTCAACCAATACTACCCTCCTGTTCCCCATTCCCCCCTCCATTACAAACCCCTTACCCCCTGAACTTGTGCTCCCCTCCCCAGAGCACTTTCTAACCTCGCACACGTCGCTACTCATACCTTGGAGCGTCTGGACTTCACCCCAGACCACTCATAGCTGCACCAGAGCTTCTGAGAAGCCCCGGACCTGTACTTGGCCTCCTGAGCTTGCCTAGTAAGGACTCGCCAGTGTAGCTGAGCCCCCATCATCAGCGGGACCTGACAGGCAGAGGGATATCTTGTACAACAAAGGAAATGCTTTTGGCTTCAGGTTCAGTTTATGGAATCACTATCAGGAGTGGATGTATTGGCAGATTCTACAGACAAACAAGCAAACCAATTAGCCCCAGCTAGTGGAGGCATACAATTCATCTGCCACTCTACAGAAAATCCTCTTCTGGTCCTAGTAAGAGTGTGATGGCACTTGCCACATCCTCTGGAGAAAGCTCTGGCAGGGTTGTGTCTAGAGGGCACCCTCACAGCATCCTTCATGGCTAGCAGCTGCATCAGGAGCTCCTCCTGTTCTGTCAGTGAGAGGTACTGGACCTCTAGACCTTGGGGGCAGTAGTATGCAAAGTGGCCTAGCTTCCCACACCTACAGCAGAGCAGCAGAGTTATGGAGTGCTGCCTCAAGGCATCCACTTCCATGGGAATACCCATGGGTAAGAACTGGGGCAGAGGAGGAGCAGGTGGGGCTGCTGGCAGTGCAGGGAAGGCTGCCTAGAGTGGTGCAATGGGGCAGGGCTATGGTCAGCACAACTCATGCTTCAGCTTCATGAGCTGCCCATTGATCCTGGGCTACCTTAAACCAGGACTTGATGTGCTGGTTACTGGGTTGACCCTTGGCCAGATTATTGATCCAGTAAATGAGAGTGAAGTGAAGGCCATCCTGGAAGGTAAGACAGAGCTGGAAGCTGTCTGAGTATCCAGGGGGTACTTCAGAGAGTTTGGGCAGTGTGGAAATGGACTGTACAGTACACCTAAGCCATCAGACTGCCTCAAAGGGAAAATCTGCTAACTAATAGAGCTCTGGAGGCCAGCAATCAAACTCTGGGAGTGAATGATTGAGCTCCTGGAGTTTTGCAATTGAGCCTAGGAGACTAATGAGTGAGGGAATGTGGATCTTCATAGTGATGAAGACAAGCAAGCACAGGGGACAGTATAGTCACTAAAGCTGAAGTCCAAAGTCAGAAACTAAATTGTATTAAATATAAGTTGGAATACACACCTGAAGTCCAAAGTCAGAAACTGAGGACTCCAGGTAAAACTAACTACCTTATATACTAAAAGTGTGTGAATGAATCAAGTAATCAAAGTGACAGATGAATGGAATGGAAGCAGTTAGAAGTGACAGCAAGCTGGAATGGAAGTTGTCAATAGTAACAGCAAGCTGGAATGGAAGCAAGCTGGAGTGACAGAATGGAAGCAAGCTGGAGTGACAAAATGGAAGCAAGCTGAACTGACAGAATGGAAGCTAGTTGGAGTGAAAGCAAGAGATAAGTGAAACTGGATTGTAATTGTACCATTATAGATGTGTATGGTGGTGAACTCTGGAAATGTATAGCACATTTTAACACATAGATGCACTGGAGATGAGTGGAGTGGAATGGAAAATCCCTAGAGACATCCTGGGGGTGAGGTGGAGCATCCCCTGACAAATACTCATGTTTGGTTGGTTGGAGAAATGAACAAAAGCACATTGCCAAGGGTTCAAATACTATCTGGTTGTCCTGTCTACAGCCACCTGCACAAAAGATGGTTCAAATCAAACTATTGTATGGTAAATATTGTTCAACATCCAAGTTGGACTCACCAAGAGGTATCAATTATCATACATTACAGAACATTGTCCTCAACATCAACCAAGTATGCATGTTTTGGTGTCAAAGTTCAGGGAGAGTCTGTAAAAATGTCTAACGGCCTTTGAATGCCCACAGAACATGCAAGATGTCACAAGAATACAATTGTCACCTTGTTCAGGTCATATCTGACACACAAGAATCTATGGTCACCATCTTGTGGCTATGTCAAGAAATACATTGCCAAGAGTATAAACAATATCTGGCTTTCCCACCCATAGCTACCTGCACAAAGGATGGCTCCATGAGAATACAATTATAACCTCAGATTGGATCTGGCACATAAGGATCTATGGTCATCATCTTGCACCTATATCAAGAAACACATTGCCAATGTCACGACCCCGCCATCTCTGGACCTCCTTACGCAGCCCCGGCCCCAACACACACCTCCCCCGCACCCCTTGCACACCTCCGGGATGGCCAACAACCTTCCAACGCTGCACCGGCAACACCCACGGCTATCTCCGAACAGATCCCTGGCCATCACCGAACCCCGACATCTCGGCCAACACGTCACCCCAAGACTTCCCTGTCACCAGACACAACCGGACCCCCGGCATCCCAGCCATCATGTCATGTTCCGCAACATTCCTCCCGCAAACTGTCGGCACGTCACAATGCCACCCGCTTCTGTGGCGTCGAGGGACGCCACCATTACGCAGCACGGCCGCCGACCCGCCCGACACAAACCTGCCGTAACCCGCGCCAGCACGCCCCGACCACTATCACAACCCCGGGGCTGGGAGCCAGTCCGGGGACTTAGCCGGGGGAATCAGATGTCCCGGTCCTGGCTAGAATCCTACCCAGGACTTAGCGGAAGGGTAGTACATAAACCGTAGGATCGCATACGAGTTGAGTAGTCTTGATATTAACCGTAGTTCTCCGTATTTCCGTGTCTCTGTCTCTGCCTCTGTCTCTATCTCAATCTCAATCTACTCTCTTGCTTCTCTCTCTCTCCGGTTCCGTCTCTCGTCTCTCGTCTCTCGTCTCTGTGCCTCGTTCCGTTCCGTGACTCATTTCTCCTTTCCGTTTTCTCTCCGTTTCTTTACCTGTCCTCCCGCCTCCGTGCTCCCCTACCCGGAGCACTTTCTACTTCGCGCGCGTTACTACTCGTACCCCGGAGCGTCCGGATTTTCCCCAGACCACTTGTAGCTGTACCCGGAGCTTCCGTGAAGCCCCGGACCGTACTTAGCCTCCCGAGCTCGCCTAGTAAGGACTCGCCAGTGTAGCTGAGCCCCCGTCGTCAGCGGGACCTGACATAAAAATAATACTTGGCTGTCTTGCCTCTAGCATTGTATGGTGAGTATTGTTTGACTTTATCCTTTCAACATCCAAGTCAGAGTCATTGAGAGGTATCAATTATCATACAATTACAGAATGTTGTCTCAACATCAAGCAAGTATGCATGCTTTGGTATCTAATCAGTTCAAGGTGAGTCTGTTGAAATCTCCAGCAGTCTATCATCCAACCTGTGAGCAGATTAGAGAGATTGGCCTATTCCATGGTACTAAGTGATAGCAGTCTATAAGAGGGCATAATTGCATGATGGCAACCCAGTTCATAACCAGGAAGCTTTTGAGGACAAGTATTGCAAAAAGTGAATGAAAATCATGAGGTGTCTTGTGCCAAGAAATCATGACCAGAATTGGCAAATATTGGAAAAGGTTAAGAACTGCAATTCAATCTTGAATCAGCTGATGTTTGATGTTTTCAAACCCCTTCTTCATAACTGAATTATGATATTTTGCTTTCCAACCGAGATAATATCTTGCATTTTTTGAACAGCAACACTTGTTCCAGAGATACTCAACACTTCTCCTTCCATATTTTTTGAAAACCACAATGCAGTCATCCAACTCATATGCAATTCAATGAAAACAAAAACCTCTGTCTTCTTGGTTTTGAAGGCTTTTCACAATATTATGAAAGTTTATCTCTATGACATATGTGATGATATTTTGTTTTGACAATATTCCAGCACTCCTCTCATGCCTATAGACAACACCTCCAGGATTTGACACCCCTCGGGGTCACAGATGTCAACATCTTGGCTTCTATCTCAGCATTGGTATCATCACTTATTATGATGAGGCCTGGTACAAGGGTGGCCACACCCTATGGGGCTTAATCCCAGTGTGCCCTAACCTGGAGATACTAATGGCTCAAGTAGTTTGCTTGGCTGGGTGGAATCATCCCCATCTCATTCACAGAGCATTATGGACAACTATGGTGACATGTTGTGTGAAGAATCCTGCACCTCAAACTGTACAGTTTTCATATCCCAGATGGACTGTGTGGAGATGATGCTGTGCTATCTTTCAAATCTTGAGGCATGTCAATCCTTTTCAGGATATATATGACAACATGGAATGAAAGGAGCATTTAATCAGGCATGGGCATTGATCAGTGCAACTTAGGGATCTTTGGGATTATTCAAAGATGGTATCTGCTTGGTTCAATGCATCTATTGTAGTACTTGGCTAAAGCAAAGATACTGTAGGTCTGGGGCTTGGTAGTAAATCACACTAAACCGTTCTAATGCGACGAGTTTTTGTATTGATATATATATACTAGTTTCCTGACTATAAGTCTGAAAACTAAAGTAGAGGTTTCTCAATGAACTCCAGCCTAAGCGATTCACTCCCTGGGGACCACTGAGCCTTTATCCACCAATTTCCCATTGATTCTAACCTATTTCTACTCTATTTATACTGTTCTAATGGGTGCACAGACCATCTTTCCATGTGACTTGAAAATTCTATAAGTAGATTACTATATTCCCTTTTCCATTGAATTCCCTTGAAACATTGCCTATTTTCCGTCCATCCGCCATGTTCCGTGACAAATAAGTTAATTGATAACCCTTTCTTGCATAGAACATGATAGACTCATGAAGAATTTCTGGAGTTTCACTGTTTCCATGAAACATTCATGTTCTGAGGAGGGAACAATGACATTGGTCCCTCCTGCTGCCTCAAGACCTGGTATTCTGTCCCTTCCACCTATCCCTTCATCTTCCATGACTTCTGATGCTTCTGGGGCTTGCCTGACAACTCCTAGAGTCACCATATTCCGGAGTTCTTCCACTTTCAGGAAAACATTCATGTTTCTTGGAAGGACATGAATGTACTTGTTCCTGCTGTTTGAAACATGCTAGGAACATATTCATCCGATGCCCTTTTTCCTAACATTCATATTTCCATGTAGTCCGATGTCCTGACTTTTCCTGAGCCAGCCCTTTTCCTTCTGTCTTCTAGAGTATCTGATAGTTCACCTTGTTCTGACATACCAAATACTCTCCTGAACTCAGAGCTTTCCCCAGCTCTTCTTAAGTCGTCCTACTTTGTTCCCTATGTTTCCTGATCTTCCTTCGATCATTATTGTTCCATCCCATTCATTCCAGTGGTAACCACATTTCCTCTTTTGATCATCTTTCTTTATGGGTCTTTCCCCTAGTCAGAATCATTCCTAAAATTCTTTCTCCTTGTTCCGGACTATTCCCCTTTATTCCTATGGTTCCCTTCTTTCCTTCTTTGCCTCTCTTCGATGATTTGATATTCCGGACCTTCCTATCTTTTTATTCCATGGAGTAAGATGTCAGATTCTTTGATTAGAGATATCTGGTAGAGATCTGCTATGTCCACCATTCCAGCAATAATAATCGATATTTAATTGCCCATTTTTCGTCCCCCGGCTTGTCAGAATACTCTATTATTTTATTAGCCCTTCAGCAATGTGAATTATTCAAGTGTTCCCATGTTTTCCAGTTTCTGAGGAGTTTTCTGCCTGTTATGCCTACAGTTTTCAGCACATAGTATGGTTTGTTTTAACCAGGACTTATGACTTTAGACATAGAGTCATATCACTATTATGAGAGAATTTGAGGCAGCAAGAAAGAATGCTTGATGGCCACCATTCATTGCTCAAGCTCCATACACTCTTTCATGTTTACACACTGTATGTCTCAATGAAGTTGATCTAAAGTGATTGCATCAATTCACTTTCCCAAGCTTGCACCATCTTGACATGACTTTTCATGTACATGATGCTTTGGACCCCTATGCAGTTTATGACAATTTCCCTACCTCTGTCACACATCTCATTTACACTGGAGAACACATCCCCTTAGCCCAATTCTTTCAATACTTCCCTTGGTTGAAGCAATTGACAGTAGGCATTGACTGTAGTGAGATTCCTCCTTTGGAATACAAGTACATAGCACCTCACTCAAACCTTGAAGTTGTTGAACTGGCAAGCTGGTATGACTCATGTCACCCACAGCCACTGATTCAAGATGTTCTCATTGCTGTCCATGTCAAAAAGCTACCAAGCCTGCATACAATCAAGTCCACAGCTCCTTGGATATATAGGAAGTTATCTTTTGAAGAATGTAAGGTCTTGGGTGTTACTTTGGAAGTGGTTAAAAGGTCCAAGTCTCTCTCTTCTATGGTATGAACATATGACTTCATGCATGACCAAGTACCTCTATACACTATATCAAATTTTCTGTTGTTTTTGACTTAATGCTAAAAAATTCCAAGATGTATGCATTTCTGAAAGCTTGTGAATTACACCACAGAATTCCTTTGTGTATGGCAAGATAGGTGTTGATAGCAACCTTTCAGTATGTGTGACATCTTCTAAGGCAGTTTGTCTCTCAACACATAGTCCAACCCCAGCTGCCTAGGTGTGGCTGGATCCATCTCATGTATTGGAGAACAACAAGCATCTGAAGAGGAGGTGAGCATAGATTTGTAATAATCTAGGATTTCAGAGACCTATAGAGATAGTTAGTTCCATCACTTGTAGACAAACCATGCTGTGATAGATAAGGCAGTCTGTGTAGACTCTGTCCCATTTTAAGCAAGTGATAACAAGTTTGTTGCTTGTGACAATTCTAGAATTGGTTGATCAATTCCCTCTTTTGAGACCTATCTTTGTGGACAGAACACCTACTCTACTATTATACAGGATGTGTATTTCCATGAAATAGTGATGTAAGGTCCATTTCAGATCAAAACCAATTATACCCTCATTGTCTAGTATCCATGGGCTGGTGACATAAGGTTCTTTTATATCACAACCAATCATGTACATATTGTCCAGGGTCAGAAGTGAACCATGTAAGTAACCCATTCAACTTGCATTAATATTCTAGGTTGAGGTTTCCTCAAAACCACAAATATCTCAACTAAGAGAATGATATGTGCTAAGAAGTAAAGCAATGTGGTTAACTGCAGTTGAGCAAGATCATGAAGGAGATTGTAGTGAGGCCTGGAATCTCCAGAGGCTTCTGGGGATGTGACTGGAGGTGGGGAGAGTTCAGACCTCCTTATTTCTCCTTGGGAGCTTGGATGAGGCAAGGGGAGTGGAGACCTTCAAGGGCTTGGTCATTTCTTGGCATGGGTAGTAGCCACCTAGAATGGTTTCCTGTAACTCCACCAAAATGTCCCTGGATCTTGAGGCTTTAGCTGGGATGGCAGGGAAGAGGCATGTGTCTTTAGAGGAGGGGCCTGAGCCTAGGCATTGATGGCTGGAGTCTCCTCTGCAGTTGTTCTTCTCTCTCTCTAGATGTTCCTTGGGGTCCCCAGGGTTAGTGAAGTGTCTCCAGCAATGAGTATAGAAGGTGGAGGATAAGGTGGTAAGGTTGAGGATGAGGTGGTAAGGGGTTGAGGGATTGAGAGGTGATCAAAATGGGGCAGAACTTCTAGCTGCAGGCCCAGAACAAGGAGTTGGCATAAGAGTTGGAAATATAGGTGGGGGAGTTGGATGCCCTTTGGCAGGCCTGGCTATCTCTGGAAATGCAGGAGGCTTTTAGTATCTGAGGGAGACACAGGAGGCTGAGAGGAGGGGAGTTTGCAAGGGTGCACCATTTGCAACCAACAGGTGCAGGTGAGGGGTTGGGGTTGGGGTTGGGGTAAGATTGCAAGCTAGCAGGCACACCACTGTAAGGGGACAATCCACAGGACCATTCCCTCCTTTCTCCTTTCCTTTTTCCCCTTCCTTTTCTCTTCTTCTCCCCTTTAGATATTCTCTGTACATGTTGTGTCTGCATTTCTGATCACCTGACATTGTTCTCAAGGTCATCTGATCCCTTCCTGGTCATCTGACCCTTTTCTGACCACCTGACTTGCCAGAGTCACCTGATGGACATTACCAATCCATTCTCTGGCAATGTCCGAGTTTTTCATCTTTTATTCCCACACTCCTTTTTCAGTGGCTTATGTGTATTATACAGTTGATTCTCACACTTCTGGGGCCCCAGAAGCATCCACATCCTGGCATAGGGACTCCTCAGACTTATTCTCTTTGGATATCCCTCTGCCAGGTGAGTAGCTAGCCCTGTACACTGTAGCCACTTGCTAATACAACTTTGGATATCCCTCTGCCAGTTATGTGAGTTTCACAGCTCCCTGAGGTCACCCTTACAGCAGAATAAGTCTCTCCTAACTGGTCTGGGTTCACCCAAGCAGTTGTGCTCCCCTGTCAGCTTCCTTTCTGCCTCCAGGGCCCTACTCCTGCCTGTTAGCTCCCCCACCAGTCCCTCCTCTATCATGCCTGCTACCCCAGCCTCAGACCTCCCTCTTGCCCCAGGCACCTTTGCCCTGGCTCAGGATGATGCCTATGCTCAGTTACAGGCTGTAGAACAGGGCCTCTCCACCTCCAACACCATCCAACTCGCTCTCTCTCAGCAGCTTTCTACCATGCAGGCCCAGCTTGAAGAACTCATCTCCTCCATGCGCTCCGCTTCCTTAGGGGTCACCCCCCCCAGCCCCTCGGCTCTCTCCCATGCCCCCTCATTGCCAACTCCAGATCATTCTACCTCTGGAGTCCTCCTAGCAGCAACCATCACCCCGCTGCCTCCCCCCGCAACGATGATGGTCTCCAAGACCTCATCTGCAATCAAGGCAGCCCCTCCCCCTTCTTTTGATGGAGATTGGGTGCAAGGTTGCCAAATGCAAACTGTACATTAGTTTGCATGCATCATCCTTTGGTGACCCAACGCAAACAATGAAGTGGGCATTGTCCTACATGAATGCTGGATGTGCAGCCAATTTGGTGCAGGAGATTTTGAAGGACGACGCCAACATGTTCCCCAACTGGGCTGCCTTTGAGTCTTGGTTCCTTTCTGAGTTCATGCACCCAGACAGGGCACAATGCATGGCCCTCACACTGGAGGGCACCTCCTATCACCAACAGGGCTGCACCCTCAATATGTATATAGATGGGTTCAAACAGTTGGTTCAGTGCTCGGGGTTCCCCAGGTCCACACAACTGGTCCTTCATTTCTGGCATGGGCTGGACCCATCAACCTGTAAGCAGATTGATAGCATGGTAGAAGGATGACCCCGGGATGACAACATAGAAGGCTGGATTGTGACAGCGCATCTGGTAGACCAAAATGCTTATGCAGACCGACAGTTTGAAGTGTTCCACTCCTCTCAGTCACACCCACTAATGCTGCTTCCCCCTTCTGCAAAGCCACCTGCTCATTGGGCACCCACCCCACTACCTGCGCCCACAGCTGCTCCAGCTGCACAAGGTCCAGCACCTTGGGTTCCTGCAGTGGCTCAGCCAGCAAAGATCTCCATGGGGGTCCCCATGGACATCGATGCTGCTTGGATGAGGGGAGGAGTCCCCACCTCTGCATGCTACCAATGTGGAAAGCTCGGTCACTGGGCCCACAATTGCCCCAAAGGGCTTGACATCCGCTAAATGTCTGCCAATGAGTGGGATGCACTCATCATAGAGCTCTTGGCGACCAAGGATGTGGCGGGTGTGCCCTCCCCAGAGGTGGCAGATAGGGTGATTTTTAGCCTTGCAGTGGATGGACCATACACCTCCACTGCTCAGCTCCAACCATTTTGCATGTCTTTCTGTAGAATCTCCAAATAAAACTCCCATTGTTGATTCTTTGGTATGCAGACCTGTTGAGACCTCCACAGACATACTACCCCCTCTTCCTCTGGCACCCACTGAACCTTCCCCTCCTCTCCAAGCATGTGTCTCTAGTCTTTGGGAAGCAGGACGTGATTCTAGGTTACACCTAGCTGTGTCTGCATAATCTGGATATTGACTGGTCTACGGAGGAAGTCAAAATGAGTTGGTGTCCACGTCAGTGCTCCACATGCATGGAGAAAGCCAGATCAGAGCATCATGCCCATGTCTGGGAGCAAGCTGCAGTCCAAGCCAGTCAATGGGATTCCCTGCCCTACCCTGACCTGGACCTGTTGGACTTTCTTCCCTTAGCATTTCCTTGTAAGGAGGCCCCTCACAAAGATGCTCCAGGACTAAGAGGAGACCCCAAATTGGAACAGGCTAGCAGTAGCGACTTGCAAGGAACTCTGGAGCCTGACACTCCAGATGAAGTCATTGAGGAAGGCAATCAGATCCTGGCAGCCTTACCACCTCAACCACCAGACACTGCTGAGATCTGCGTCAGTCAGACCACGTCACAGCATTTGGCAGAGGCCTTCACCCAGAACGTGCAGCCAAAGTCCTTCTGAGACACTGTACCGGACTATCTCCATGACTTTGAGAATGTATTCTCCAAGACCTCCTTTGACTCCCTCCCAGAGCGCAAGCAGTAGGATCATGCCATTGAGTTAGTCCCCAATGCAGAGCCCTCAAATTGCAAGATCTATCTGCTTGCGCCAAAGAAGCAGGATGAGCTTGATGCCTTCCTCCAGGAGAAAGTCACCCATGGCCTCTCTCATCTTCTTCATCAAGAAAAAAGACAGCTCCTTTTGGCTAGTGCAGGATTATTGGGTGTTGAATGCCCTCACTGTCAAGAATTACTACCTCCTCCCCCTCATCTCCGAGCTTGTCAAGAATCTCTGTGGCACGCAGTATTTCACTAAGTTAAATGTCTGCTGGGGCTATAACAACATGCGCATTAATGAAGGAAATGAGTGTAAGGCAGTGTTCCGGACAAACCAAGGGTTGTTTGAACTGCTGGTCATGTTCTTTGGCCCTCACCAATAGCCCTGCTACGTTCCAGACCATGATGAATGACATCTTCCATGATCTTGTTGCAGAGGGAGTGGTGTGCATGTACCTTGATGACATCCTCATCTTCACCAAGACCCTGGAAGAGCACTGCCACATTGTACAATTGGTTCCGGAACAACTCTGCCAATACCAGCTCTATCTCAAACCTGAGAAGTGCGAGTTTGAGCAGACCCAAGTGGAATACCTTGGGCTCATCATCTCACATGGAACAGTGGAGATGGACCCAGTAAAGGTATCTGGAGTGGCAGATTGGCCAATGCCCCAGAACAAGAAGGAGGTTCAATCCTTCCTAGGTTTCACCAACTTCTACTAGTGGTTCATCCAGGACTTTTCACATCACGCCCACTCTCTCTTTGACCTGACTTCAAAAGACCAGCCTTGGCAGTGGACAGATGCTCAGCAGACAGCCTTTGAGACCCTGAAATGTGCAGTGACCTCCCAACCAGTTCTCATCTCCCCTGACAACCAACCTGCCATTCTGTGTGGAGGCGGACAGCTCAGACTTTGCAACCAGAGCTGTCCTCTCCCAACAGTCTAAGGAGGATGGGAAGTGGCACCTCATTGCATTCTACTCCAAGAGTCTCAATGCTGTGGAGCATAATTATGAGATCCATGACAAGGAAATTCTGGCAATCATCTGTTTCTTAGAAGAGTGGCGTCATTTCCTAGAAGAGGCCTGACATCAGTTTGAAGTCTGGACAGATCACAAGAACCTAGAGTACTTCCGTACCGCAAAAAAGTTCAACCAACAACAGGCTCACTGGAACCTCTACCTGGCCAGCTTTGACTTCACACTTCACCACAGGCCAGGTCGGAGTATGGGTAAACCGGACGCATTATCACGCTGGGCATACCACAGGACTGGAGCAGATGACAATGACAATATTGTCTTGCTTAGGCCAGAGCTGTTTGTAATTTGGGCACTTGAGGGTTTGGTGATCCATAGCAAGGAGGTATCCATCCTGGCAGACATTCAGAAGGGCAACTGAGAGGGGCTCCATGAGGATGTGGTGGCCAGGGCTGCGGCAATGCTCAAGGCAGGTTAACAGATGGGGACTTGTTCTGTCCACAGTCAGGAGTGGCAGTTGGACCAGGGAATTCTCACCTTCCAAGGACGCATCTACGTGCCAAATGGCCTAGAGCCAAGGCAACAGATCATGGAGCAGCACCATAATTTTCTAAGGTCTCAGGACATCCTGGACACTGGAAAACTCTAGAGCTGGTATTGTGTAACTACTAGTAGCCTCAAATGTCATGCTATATTGGAACCTACATCAGTACCTGTGACATGTGCCTCAGGACCAAGCCCTCCTGCCAGGCATCCATGGGTGAGCTGCACCCTCTCCCCATCCTCAAAGACAGGTGAAGTGTGATCTTGGTTGACTTCATCTCAGAGCTACCAGATGCACATGGTTACAATGCTATTATGGTTGTCGTAGACAGTTTTGGAAAGAAAGCACATTTCATTCCCACCACTACCACCTGCTCTGTCCTGGGCACCACAAAACCTGTACTGCAAGAATGTCTGGAAGCTCCATGGCCTCTCTGATGCCTTTGTGTCCAATTGGGGTCCTCAGTTCATCGCCAAATTCACCAGAGAGCTGTACTGGCTGCTGGGAATCAAACTTCAGGCCTCTACCACATATCACCCTCAGTCAGATAGCCAGACAGAGCACATCAACCAAGAGTTGGAACAGTACCTCCAGATCTTCTGCAGTGAGTGGCAGGATGACTGGGATGAACTCCTCCCAGATGCAGAATTCCAGTACAACAACCATGTGCACTCTGCAACCCAGGCCACCCCCTTCTTGCTAGACACTAGGCGCAACCCTTGTATGGGCTTTGAACCATGTCAATGTCCCTCACAGAATGAGTCAGTCAATGAGTTTGTGAACCGCATGAAGAAAGCACAAGAGGAGGCAAGAGCAGCCCTAGCCAAGGCCAAGGATGACATGGCCTGGTACTACAACCAGCGCTGGACCCCAGCACCAGAATACTTCCCAGGAGATAAGGTCTATCTGGATGCGGAGGACATTCAAACCATGCACCCATCCAAGAAACTATCTCACAGGTTCCTGGGCCCATATGTGGTTGAACATGCCATGGGTTGTCTTTCATACTGTCTGCGCTTACCCCACGCAATGCACAGGATTCATTCAGTCTTCCATGTGGTCAAACTCTGCCCAGCAATTGCCGATCCTATCCCAGGCCGGTGAGTAGATCCCCCGCCACTGCCAGTAATTGTGGACAACAAGGAGCATTACAAGGTTGAGGCAATCCTAGATAGTTGCATCTTTTGTTGCAAGCTCCAATACCAGGTCAAGTGGAAGGGCTATGAATACGAGGATGCTTCCTGGGAACCAGCGAAGGGTGTTAGGGCCCCCATCCAAGTGAAGGAATTCTATGACCAGCACCCAGATGCCCCCAGGCTCATGCAAGGACTGTACACTCTATCGCCAATGCTCTTCCAGTCAGCATGGTGTGCATCAAGGTGCTGCAACCTAGAGGGGGGTGATGTAAGGGGACAATCCACAGGACCATTCCCTCCTTTCTTGTTTCCTTTTTCCCCTTCCTTTTCTCTTCTTCTCCCCTTTAGATATTCCCTGTACATGTTGTGTCTGCATTTCTGATCACCTGACATTGTCTCAAGGTCATCTGATCCCTTCCTGGTCATCTGACCCTTTTCTGACCACCTGACTTGCCAGAGTCACCTGATGGACATTACCAATCCATTCTCTGGCAATGTCCGAGTTTTTCATCTTTTATTCCCACACTCCTTTTCAGTGGCTTATGTGTACTATACAGTTGATTCCCATGCTTCTGGGGCCCCAGAAGCATCCAGATCCTGGCATAGGGACTCCTCAGACTTATTCTCTTTGGATATCCCTCTGCCAGGTGAGTAGCTACCCCTGTACTGTAGTACTTGGCTAAAGCGAAGTTACTGTAGTTCTGGGGCTTGGTAGTAAATCACACTAAACCATTCTAAAGCAACAAGTTTTTGTATTGATATGTATATACTAGTTTCCTGACTATAAGTCTGAAAACTAAAGTAGAGGTTTCTCAATGAACTCCAGCCTAAGTGATTCACACCCTGGGAACCACCGAGCCTTTATCCACTAATTGCCTGTCGATTCTAACCTATTTCTACTGTATTTATACTGTTCTAATGGGTGCACAGACCATCTTTCCATGTGACTTGAGAATTCTATAAGTAGATTACTATATCCCTTTTCCATTGAATTCCCTTGAAACATTGCCTATTTTCCGCCCATCCATCATGTTCTGTTATCAATAAGTTAATTGATAACCCTTTCCTGCATAGAACATGATAGACTCATGAAGAATTTCTGGAGTTTCACTGTTTCCATGAAACATTCATGTTCTGAGGAGGGAACAATGACAATGGTCCCTCCTGCTGCCTCAAGACCTAATATTCTGTCCCTTCCACCTATCCCTTCATATTCCATGACTTCTGATGCTTCTGGGGCTTGCCTGACAACTCCTAGAGTCACCATATTCCGGAGTTCTTCCACTTTCAGGAAAACATTCATGTTTCTTGGAAGGACATGAATGTACTTGTTCCTGCTGTTTGAAACATGCTAGGAACATATTCATCCGATGCCCTTTTTCCTAACATTCATATTTCCATGTAGTCCGATGTCCTGACTTTTCCTGAGCCAGCCCTTTTCCTTCTGTCTTCTAGAGTATCTGATAGTTCACCTTGTTCTGACATACCAAATACTCTCCTGAACTCAGAGCTTTCCCCAGCTCTTCTTAAGTCGTCCTACTTTGTTCCCTATGTTTCCTGATCTTCCTTCGATCATTATTGTTCCATCCCATTCATTCCAGTGGTAACCACATTTCCTCTTTTGATCATCTTTCCTTATGAGTCTTTCCCCTAGGTCAGAATCATTCCTAAAATTCTTTCTCCTTGTTCTGGACTATTCCCCCTTATTCCTATGGTTCCCCTCTTTCCTTCTTTGCCTATTTTCGATGATTTGATATTCCGGACCTTCCTATCTTTTTATTCCATGGAGTAAGATGTCAGATTCTTTGATTATCTCTTGATTAGAGATATCTGGCAGAGATCTGCTATGTCCACCATTCCAGCAATAATAATCGATATTTAATTGCCCATTTTTCGTCCCCCTGCTTGTCAGAATACTCTATTAGTTTATTAGCCCTTCAGCAATGTGAATTATTTAAGTGTTCTTATGTTTTCTGGTTTCTGAGGAGTTGTCTGCCTGTTATGCCTACAGTTTTCAGCACATAGTATGATTTGTTTTAACCAGGACTTATGACTTTAGACATAGAGTCATATCAGTACACTGTAGCCACTTGCTAAAATATCCCTCTGCCAGTTGTGTGAGTTCCACAGCTCTCTGAGGTTGCCCTTACAACCACTGCCTTGATTTCCTTGGTGAGTGGGGGAGCATTTCCTTCCTGTCACTTTGACTAACTTGATTTTGCAGAGTGTCCTTCATCTGGAATGGACTTCAGATGATCTGCCATAAATACCAACTTCTTTTAGAGATTGAGCAGTGGATGGAGGATCTAGATCTTCCAGAACAAGTGAGTGTGAT
The DNA here is from genome assembly GCA_003313055.1 of Termitomyces sp. MG145. Lineage (NCBI taxonomy): Eukaryota > Fungi > Basidiomycota > Agaricomycetes > Agaricales > Lyophyllaceae > Termitomyces > Termitomyces sp. MG145. Next base: position 10,309 of record QGOB01000936.1, on the reverse strand, counting down.
AGTGGAACAAGAAGGAAGCCAGATATGGTCAATCTCCAGGATGTAAATAGGTTGGCCTGGAGGAGAGCAAAGGGGAAGGGAGGGATGCCAAGGAAAAAAGGGTTGCCTAGCTGGCATCAGCCCCATTTTTGTAGAACATACTTTGTTTTTGTTGTTTCCTTTCTTTTTTTTTCTTGAATAATTATTGTTTGCATTTTCTTGAGGTATCTGAAGAAGATGAGGTTAGGCCAGATACAAAGATAAGGTGTGAGATAAGATATGGTCAAATATAAGATGAGATGAGATAAAAGGAGAGGAGATAAGAGGAGATAAGATGGTAGGAGATAAGATGAGGTGGATAAGATAGGATGGACAAGAGCAGTGGATATAGGTGAGATAGAACAAAAGAACAAGTGGAGAGTGGGAAAAAGAGAGAAAAAAAGAAAAAAAGAAAGAGGTACTGTGGAGTGTACTTGTAGGAGTTTGAATCCCTGATGCTTCCAAGGGCAGGGGTTAGGCCCACTACTGCCCTAGCAAGGTTGTGGCCTGGAGGTCCTGGAGCTTGGATGGGAAGAACTAGTGAAAACTCTGGAGGGTGTCTGGCACATTTCAAAGATGTTTGAGGAGTTTTCAGGTGTCATCTTTGGGTTCATTGTAAAAGCAAATACTGTGGTTCTATGGCCTGGTAGTTCAACCACATTAAACCATTCAAACAAACTATTGTATGTATTTGAAGTGATAAGGAGTTTCCTGACTATAAGTCTGGAAACAGAGGCTTCTTAAGGAAATTTAGCCTAAGTGATTCACTTCCTGGAAACTACTAAGCCTTTATGCACCAATTGGCCATCAATTCTAGCCTATCTCTACCCTATTTATACTGTCTTTCTGGTGCACAGACCATCTCTACACATGACATTCAGAAATATATTACTACTGTATCATATTTTCTGTCTTCACTGAATTCCTTGAAACATTATTCATTTTTCCAGCTATCTGCAGTGTTCTAACACAGATAGGCATATTGGTAACCCTTTTTTGCATAGAACATGATAGATCTATGGATTGTTCCAGAGTCTTTTATTGTTTCCTGGAATTGTTCATGTTCTTAATGGAAAGGCATTGCATCAGTCCTCAGTATGTATGAAACATAACAAGAACTCAGTGTCCTGTCTTTTTAACTTAGAGCATCTATATTCTATTAGGTCTGATGTCCTTGTGCTCAATTGACATTGTTAATTTTATGAAAGATATTGTTCATAAAGTATAAGAACTGTCAAATCTTGCTGACCTATAGGCTCACTTTCAGGAGCAAAGGCCCACTAGTTGGAATTAGTCAACGACAGAGGAAGAAGGACTTATAGATGTTTGGAGATAGTCTAGGGCTTGGTGATACAGCACTGACAAACAGGGCACATAGCCATGCAGGCAATAATGCACACAGCCAAACCAAAGAAGGAATCCTGGCAAATACCTTAGTACAACAATGCAGCACCACACTGAAGTTCTCAGCATTGTCTAAAACAACCAAGACACAAAGTTTGGAGTTTCCAACACAATGAACTAAACAAGCACATATAGTACAATGTTTTCAATATATATTTTTAATTGGTGTGTTATGTACTCTTTACTGAGGTATCAATATGATTGGCCTAAGGTCTCAACACCCTAGGGAACCAGAGCCACACATTATCTAACCTGTCCTTGCTCCTTCATTCCCTCCTCCTTTTATACTTCTATTCTTTGTGCACAGACCATCCTTTAAACATTTATTATGAATGCTACAGGGTGGGTTTGGCTTTTATTCCATTGTCAGGCATCACCCAGATCATGTTCTGGATGATCCCATCACTTTGATTTGATCACTCAATCCTTTATTTTGATTTAGTTGTGCACTTCTCTCCTTCCTCCTCATTTTAACCTTCCTTCCCCTTTCACACCTGTCTCCTCTCTTTTAGCAGGTTGTTGTACCTGAATTCAGCTGTTTAGATCTAGTTCTCCAGTTCTCATGGTGCCACCTCAATTCTTTTTAGCGATGTCGACGACGGGCAGTTCGGACGATGCGGTTCCTCAGACGCCGGAGGAGCGGATTGCGAAAATGGTGTTCCAGGCCTTGCAGACCGAGCTTGCGGCACAACTACAGGCGGGTTTGGCGGAGATGCAGGGTGGGATGGACGTGCTGGCGGCTCGGTTGGCTGCATTGGAGAGGGGTGACCGCGGGGCATGGCAGAGGCCCAGCATCAGCCCTTCCAAAAAGTACGATGGGGCTTCGAGGACGCTGGCGGATCAGTTCGTAAGCCAGGTCAAGGCCGCGGCCAAATTCGAGACCTTCCAGGATGAGAAGCAGAAGGTCCTTTGGGCCCAGTCGTACCTGACTGGGTCTGCTCTGGCGTGGTCCCGGGTGATCACCACAGGTTCGGACGACCTGGATTCGAACCCACGGCGTTTTGGGTGGGGGGCATGGCTCGCAGACTTCAAGGCTGCCTTTGGCCTGAGGGACCCTGCGCAGGATGCCTTGAATCGGATCGGGGTGTTACAACAGGGCTTGAAGTCTATCATGGAGTACTGTACAGCATTTTTCGAGCTGAAAGGGTGACTGGAACCTGCCGATGCTGAGAGTAGGTATGTAAAGGACAGGTTTTGGAAGGGTCTGGGCACGGCAGCGATGGAGGCGCTGGTGAACACGGACTTCAAGACAGCAGAGGAGGCCCGCGACATTTTGCTGCGGTGGGAGGGCAAGCTTGCTGATATCGCAGCGCACAAGAAAGGCCAGTGGCAGGGGAGTAGTAGTGCACCAAAACATGCAGCGTTGGCGCCAACAGCAGCCTTGCCCAGTGCTGCGGCACGTTCAGCCCCGCCCCCGCCGCCTAAGGACCCAGATGTGATGGATGTGGATCGGGCGCAGCGAGGCACGACGAAGAAGTGTTTTAAGTGTGGACAGGTGGGGCATTTCATAGCGGAGTGCCCGAGTTGGATGGCAACGTTGAAGGTGGCGGTACGCGAGGCATTGGGGACGGAGAGGGTGAGTGTGGGGGATGGCAAAGCAAATGGAGAGCCAGGGGCGGGTTTTGTGTAGGGTTGCCTTGTGCGGTCGCGGCGAGTGCAACCTATCAATGTCATGTTTCGGAGTCAATTGATGAGTTACATGGCTTGAATAGCGCAAAAACTAAGTGGCTTCGGCGGCCTCATTCTCGGTGGGCAGCAGTTGTGCATGCGCGTTCTCCTCATTCCCCTTATTCAGCACTGGAACTGCCAGTCACCCTGTGTATCCAGACGCTGGACCCTACGACGTCGCGTGTGGTCGATACTTGTGCAATGGTTGACTCGGGTGCGAGCTGCTGTTTTGTGAAGCCACGCTTTGTGACTGGCCTGGACTTGCCGACGGTGCAGAAGAGACGACCGATGTGGTTGCGTACGATTGACAATTCGGAGATTTGCTCTGGTCTCATTACAGAGGAGGTGCATCTGAGAGTGGTACTGGGGGAGCATGTGGAGACGGTGGTGTTTGATGTGGCAGATATTGGGGATGATAACCTGATCCTGGGTGTCAATTGGTTGCGCCGACATAACCCATCCATCGATTGGGAGCGTTCAACGGTGCAGTTTGACTCCCCCTTTTGTCGGGCGACCTGTCTGGGGGTGGGATCAAGGGTGGGTCCGGACCTGACCCCAGAGGCGCCCACGGTGAGGGCGTTTGCGTGGAAGGCAGTGCGTGTACCGGCCGCCGGGGTTCGCCCAACACCAGGGGTGAGGGAGGAACGTTTCCACAAGCTGAAGTTGGCGCGGACTTGGAAGACCAGATCTTGGCGTGCTCAGTGTCAGGAGGCAGTGCGGGTGGCAAGGGCGTGCATTGATGAGGCCTTGCAGGCAAGGGAGGGAGTGAGTGTTGGTAGGGAGGGGGGAGATGCGTATGTGGAGCAGCAATGGGGCATGCAGTCTGGCTGGGGGCAGGCAGGTCTGCAGCTGTTCCCGGTGGAGGAGCGTGGGGCGGCAACGCAGAGTGTTTCGCAGGTGTTGATGGAGGTAGAGGCGAGGAAGGAGGCAGGTAGGAGTAAGTCGGTGGAGGAGATGGTGCCGGAGGTCTACCATGAATTCCTGGACGTTTTCGACAAGGCACGCTCGGAATGGCTGCCACAACACCGACCGCATGATCTCGGGATTGAGTTGGTGGATGGGGCTACAGTGCCGCCGCCTGGCAAGCTGTACCAGCTGGCACCAGCAGAGCTGCGGGCGCTGCGGGAGTTCACCGATGAGAACCTAGAGAAGGGGTATATTCGCCCGTCAAAGGCTCCCTGTGGTGCTCCGGTTTTCTTTGTGAAGAAGAAGGACAGATCCTTGCGGCTGGTGGTGGACTTCCGGGCGCTGAATGCGGTCACCAGACCAGACGCCTACCCGATTCCTCTTACAAATGAACTGTTGGATCGGCTGAAGGCTGCAAAAGTGTTCACAACGTTGGACATGAGGTGGGGATATTATAATGTGCGGATTCGGGAGGGCGATGAGTGGAAGACTTCATTCCGGACGCGCTATGGTCAGTTTGAGTTCTTGGTCATGCAGTTTGGCCTGCGGAATGCACCAGCAGCATTTCAGAGGATGGTGAACGAGTTGTTTCATGATCTCGTTGACGTGTACGTGGTGCTGTATTTGGATGACATTATCATTTTCTCCGAGGACCCGGCACAACACAATGCGCACGTGCAAGAGGTGCTGAGGTGACTTTGGGAGGCGGACTTGTTTCTGAAGCCAGAGAAGTGCAGATTCCGTACGACGGAGGTGGATTATCTGGGACTGAAGATCACACCTGGCCATGTAGGCATGCATCCGGTCAAGGTTTCGGGAGTCATGGACTGGCCGACGCCTGGTAGTGTGCAACAGGTCAACCAGTTCTTGGGGTTCTGCAACTTCTACTGTCGGTTTGTGGAGGACTATGCTACAATTGCGCGCCCACTGGAGAGACTGAAGGGGAAGGATGTGCTATGGCAGTGGGGGCTGGAGGAGGAGGCAGCATTTAGGGGGCTGAAGGAGGCGTTTGTTCGGGCACCAGTGCTGGTTATGCCTAACATGGAGGCAGCTTTTCGCGTGGAGACGGATGCGTCAGATTTTGCATTGGGCACACTCCTTTCTCAGAAGGGGCAGGATGGGGAGTGGAGGCCGGTGGCATTCTTTTCAAAGGCCTTGCAGCCTGCAGAGCGGAATTACGATGTTCACGACAAGGAACTGCTCTCAGTGGTACGGGCATTTGAGGTTTGGCGGCCATATTTGGAGGGCAACCCATTTGCAGTCGAGGTTTTCTCAGACCATCGGAACCTCGAGTATTTCATGACGGCACGGGATCTGAACAGGCGGCAGGCTCGGTGGAGTTTGTTCCTCAATCGGTTCATCTTTGTTATTCAACACCGCCCCAGGTGACTTAGTGCAGGGCCAGATGGGCTGTCACAACGCCCTGACCATGAGGTTGATCAGGACAATCACAACAATAGGGAACAAGTGGTGCTGACAGAGGAGAGGGTGGGAAAGCGTGGGGTGGTGCTGGTGGGGGAGAGGTGTGGGATGTCGGAGGTGACACAGAGGGTGGCGGCGGTGCAGCGAATCGTGGCGGATGGTGACATTTTGGAGGCAATTTGGGTGGTGTCACCTAAAGACCCCAAACTGGCAGCTATCTGGCAGCTGGAGGAGGCGCCAGCGCTGGTCAAGTCAAGACTGAAGGAGTTTTCGGTGGAGGGTGGTTTGGTCCGGTTCCGGGGCTTGGTTTATGTCCCGAATGACGACAAAGTCAAGCGCACAATTCTGCAGCTCTACCACAACTCAATTCCAGCAGGGCACCCTGGCCAGGCCAACACGCTGGCGCTGATTGCACGAAACTATTATTGGCCACAGATGTCAGAATTTGTATGCCGTTATGTGGAGGGCTGCGAGGTGTGTCAGAGGATCAAGCCCAGGCGCCAGAGACCACATGGACCCCTGCAACCGCTGGAGGTTCCGGAGGGCCCATGGCAGCACATTTCTACTGACTACATTGGCCCATTGCCAGTGTCACGGGGGTACGATGCGATCCAGGTAGTGTGCAATAAGTCAACCAAGCAAGCGCATTTCCTGGGGGCCCACTCGACGGACGATGCGGCGGCAATGTGTGATATGTTTATGAGTCGGGTCTGGTGCTTGCATGGCACTCCGAAGAAGGTGGTGTCGGACAGGGGGCCTCAGTTTGTGGCACGTTATGTGAAGAGGATGTGGGAGAGGCTGGGGATTCGACAGGCGCTGTCAATGGCGCATCACCCGCAGACGGATGGGCAGACGGAGTGGACAAACCAGGAGTTGGAGGTGTACTTGTGTGCCTTCGTCGATTACTACCAGGATGACTGGGCAGATTGGCTGCCATTTGCTGAGTTCGTGTTTAATAACCGGGTGAACACGGCGATAGGGATGCCTCCTTTCTATGCTGAGTATGCGTACAACCCAACATTTTCGGTGGACCTGGTCAGCTCACAGTCAGTGCCGAAAGCGGATGAGCGGTTGGATCGGATACGGGAAGTGCAGCAGGAGCTCAAGGGGTTGTTGGACTTGCAGCGGAGCGGATGAAGAGGTTTCATGATGCATGGGTGGACGAGGCACCGGATTATGTTGTGGGCGATTGTGTGTACCTCGAGCGGGCGGACCTGAGGTCGGACAGGCCCAGTCACAAGTTGGACTACTGCTGTTTTGGCCCCTTTAGGGTTTCACAGAAGGTGTCAAGGACAGCGTATCGTTTGGAATTGCCGGAGGGTTGGTCAATTCACAATGTTTTCCACGTCTCATGCCTGGTACCGGCACGAGAGGATACAATATTGGGCCGCCGGCAGGACCCACTGCCGCCAGTGCAGTTGGAGACGGGGGAGGAGGTGGAGATAGAGCGCATATTGAGGGAGCGGAGGACAAGGGGGGGGTAGCAGAGTTCTTGGTGAGGTGGAAGGGGTATGATGATTGCAAGGATGAGTGGCTGAAGGAGTATGATATGCCACACGCGTTAGAGGCGATACAGGAGTTCTGGAAGAATGAGAGGTTGTGTGGGAAGAGGCAACAGCGACGGAGGGGGCGTGTAGAAGGTTGAAGCAGTGGGGGCTTATTCTTTCTTCTTTCTTTCTCCTTCCTTCCTTCTTTTTTTTTTTCTTTCCACCTTGCTTTTGCCTTACAAGTTGGGGGTGAGTGTCATGTTACACGTGACCAAACACAGAGACAGTAGTCGGTACATACAACTTCTTTCCTTAGTTTGGTTCATTCTCGTTTAGGTACATTGTGTTGTCAGTGCATCGGACACTATGGATACAATACATTCTCGTTTAGACCCCATCGTCGTGCCGCGTTGTGGAGCACTGGCCTTGTTCTAACAGTTTGGTTCCACAGCAACTTTTCTTCCTCTGGTCACATCATTCATCCCACCACCTCTTTCCTTCCTTTGTGTTTCAACCATTCCAACTACTGGCTACATTGTGCTGCCCTTTGCATAGTATTTATAACCCTTTCATTGCTTTTATTACATCTTCTCACATTGCCTTCTCTTTTTATTTTGACCTTTGACTCCCCACCTCATTTTTTAGTTGCCTTACTTTGGTCTGCTTCTGCCCTTTCAATTTCTGTCCCTTTGCCATGTCATCCTTTTGCTCTGTCACCCTCCAATACAATTTACTCAATGCCATGTCCCAGCTTCAATTCACCCCTTTACTCTTTCCTTAGTTGATGATTTGAAGTTGTTGGATTATGTTAACCTTCTCCACTGCATTGTCCATATATACCCAATCTACCTGCCATATTTCCCAGGCTGTACTGGTGTGCTATCTTGTATTACTCTACTCTTCCTTCTCCTATTGACTTCTTTATTCCTATCACTTCTTAGACTAGGCCTGGTTCAACTGTGTTGTAGACCAGGCTGCTCTGTTTGTGCCTTTGTCTGGCTTCCAGGACATTGTTGACTGCAGCTTAGAGTGTCATTCCATTTCTGTTGATCTTATCTGTCATGAAAGCCAGGCACTTGGCTGCTCAAGAAAAAGCTGCTCTGAAAGCTAGCAAAGTATGTACTTTTTCTGTCTTCTTCATAGCCTATCTGACCCTCTTCTGATTCAAGAAACTCATCTGTCACATCCACAGTCATGAGCAGGGTACCAACTCTGATGTAGAGATGATTAGTACAACCCCTATCAGTTCTTTGAAATGTAAATCTGATGTGAGTCAAAGTTTCAGACCCTACCCCTCAGCCTACTGATGAGGTGAATGCTGCCATTGAAGCTGTCCTTTAAATTAGTCTTAGTTGAGCCTGTGCTTTCCAGAATGATATAGTCAATTGCCCTTGTCTGCTTTTCTGACTTTCTGCCTCCTACTTCTCCTCAAGGGTGACTTTGCCTCTTCTTCTTTACTGTCCAGTTCTTTCTTCACTGCTTCTTTATTTTGTATATAGATATCCTCTTCAAACTCTTTGTCTCTAAGTTCCTGCAACTTGGATGGACTTATGTCTATCCATTCCTCTATCCCTGTTAGCAACTCAACCATTTTCCTGGCTTTGTATAGTATTTGTAGTGCTGATGGGTGTGACTGCAACATGTGGTATTGCTATTGGTCAAGAATGCTTTCTGTAGAAGCCTGACCTTGGGATTATTTCTAAGAAACAGTATATGCCAAACTAATGTTTTTACAACTACACTAACTGACAAACAATACACAAGCATCTTTCTTTTAGCTCACAAGCCACCATTCTTTGTTCTGAACACAACCTTCACTTGTTCACTGAAGATGAGGAGGAGATCTTGGGTGGAATCCTTCTTGACAGCCTTGGGTATTGGAATTTCTGTCCAGTGTCTTTGGCATAACTGTCACTCTGGACTGTGGTGAGTAGATGGTTTGATTGTAGGCTAATATAACCAAATTAATGGTGCTATAAGTACATAGTATATTTGCTGGCAATGAACCCTACCTTGATTATTGACAATAACCCATCTTCATAGATTTGATGCAGTAGAGAGTTCCACAAGCACTGATTAAATTGGCCTGAAGGAAGTGTTTACTTTCTCAGCTAGACTGATGCCAAAGTTGAGTCCCTTGATAGTGGCTCCAGCTTGTTGTAAAAGTCCCAGACTGATTGAATTTGCTTCTAAATTAGGAATATGGAGTACATCATGCTGGCATATATTGTTGACTCCATTGAGGACAATATGGAGTACATCATGCTGGCATATATTGTTGACTCCATTGAGGACATTCATTCTGAACTTGATGGATCCAATGCTGGCCACAGTAACTTGGTCAAGTTTGCCAACAGATACATATTGATTCTTGGCTTTGCAATATTGATAAGTAGGACTGATCAGCAATCATGGGGCATGATGCTGCACTGTCAAGTAGTCCTGAAGGCATGCCATTGTCATTTGCAATTAAGACCTAACTGTCACAACCCAATGTCATGACCCCACAAACTCCGGACCCTCACATGCTGCTCCAACACCGGTACACACCTCCCTCACCCCCCACACACCTCTGGGACCACCAACAACCTCATGACGCTGCACCAGCAACACCCTCAGCCATCTCCTGATAAACCCACAGGCATCACCAAACCCCAGCATCTCGGCTGCCACGTCATCCCAGGGCTTCCATGTCATCAGACATATCCAAACCCTGGCACCCCAGCTATCACATAACATTTCTCCCACCCACCATGTAACATTCCTCCTGCAAACCATTAGCATGTCACCAGGCCCCACATCTGCTCCTGTGGCATTGACAGTGCCACTATTGTGCACTGCAACCACTGACTTGCCCTACGCAACGCAACTGCGCTTCGCGCCAACATGCCCCGACAGATGCCATGACCCCAGGGCTGAGATCTTGTCCCAGGACTTAGCCAGACAATAATCAGATGCTAGAAGAGACTTTGTCCCAGGACTTAGCTGGAGGATAATATATAAACTGTAGGATAGCATACAAGTTGGTAGTCTTGATATTGCCTTAGTCTTTGCCTCTGTTCCTGTCTAGTTTTGTGCTTCTGTCTCTTTCTTGCCTTGTCTCTCGTATCTTGTCTCCACACCTCATACTTCTGTTCCATGACTCGTATTCCTGTTCTGTATCTCTTCCCCTACCTCTCTATCTCCTGTTTCATATCTTTTCCTCTACATCTCTATCTCTAGTTCCATATCTCTCATCATCTTCCAATTTCCTAATTAATCTATCTCCCATCTGTCCCATACTCATCTCTATCAATTTCCAAACTTAATTCCATTTCCAATCAATCTTATCTTTCCCATTCTCCTTCAACTTTGCCATTGCCCCTCCCCCCAACAAAGCCGCATCTCCCCACACCTTATCCTAT